>NW_019379509.1:874532-889379 GCF_000648655.2 Copidosoma floridanum | reverse complement strand
AAAACAGAAGAAAGAAGGGATCAAGTATGCGTTAAAGTGTGTACTTCAGTACATCCATTTGAGAAAAATAATTTCTAGTATTGCTGCATATATTTGAGCTCCTTTCACCTCTCTGAATTTTTAGCTTAGCTTTTTTCTCACTAACTATATGATAAACATCCTTAAGTCAAAAAATTAAGAAAGAAGAAAGCGCAATAAAAATCAATTATTGTATTTATACAGTACAAAAAAACTTTTTTTGAGTATGAAAATTTTGAAAAAGTATGAGAAATTGTACTATCAATGATTTATTAATTCTACAAGTAACAAATTAATGATAAGTAAATGAATATTCTAAATTTTTGAATAAGTACCAAAAAGTATTTTTATTTTATTTTTGTATTTTATTGAATAACATATTTTTTTAATGTAAAATAAAATCAAATGAATGAACGATATGTGTACTATGTGTATGCCCAAAAACTAAAGTAAGAGAGTGTAATCAAGCGCGCTTAAGCAAGAGGTATAATCTTGGATACACGATACCAAAGACTACCTCGTAGTGATTTTAGAAATAATTTAAAAAACTTATACCAATAGCAAAATAGGTATTCTGATTAGCCATTCTCATTACATCAAATAGCACAAGTTAAAGAACAACAGATTGACAATCAGAATCATTACGCTAACAGGCAGTGTAATTATCATCAAAATAATAATAGACAATATCAACAATATAGTAATAGACAGAATTACCTTGAAAATTATCAGAATCAGGTAGAGATCGGAATTTTCAAAATCAGTCAAGAAACTCTACTTATTATCAGAATAATTTTGGACGATATAGTAACGAAAATCCTAACGATTATTACACTCAAAAGAATGCTAATTTTAACCCTAGTAATAATCAAGGATACTGAGGCAGAGGTCAGAATTATAATAGATACCCCCAAAATAATGATTATAACCAACGGAGTTTTAATCCTAATTATCAGAATCAGAATTTTCAAAATCAGTACCAACCAAAAGTTTATCGTTTGCCGCATCATTTATACTCTCAGGCGGCTCACCCCAATCGTCGTTCAGAGGTAAATGTTTCAGTGCAAGTAATGAACATAGCAATAGAATCGAAACCATCTACATCGATACATGCCAGAAACTTGGCGTAGACGACGAGCCTAAAAGCATAAGGTTGTCGATCCCAGAAGGAAAAATCCGCTTTATCACACTCATGCTCGATAATGGTGCCGCCACATACCTGATTAAATTAGATCAGTTGCACCCATATTCACGTGTAAAGACTAGTGAAATTATGAACCTTACCGGAATCACATTCCACCCAGTATTAACTAAAAAAAAAAAAATTATATGACTGTACAAGAAAAACCTACAATTTTTTATGTGATCCCCAACGATTCTCCGATCAAAGATGGGCGGTTTATTAGGTCGAAACTTTTGTAAAGAATGACAAGCCACTTTATCGTATCATCATGATGCTACAGTATTAAATAATGACGTAATAAACCCTATTCCTTTTTTAAAAACTCCTTGAAGAAGTAGAGCAATTGGAAAGGGATGAAAAAGAACAAAAAGCAATGAAACTTAAGATACAAGCACAGGGAAGTCAAATTTTAGTTACCACCCTTAATACTAACAAAGAGACAGCGCCTTAGAAATAAAATTGATCAACAAAAATTTTGTGACGAATACATTGTAGTCCCACCCAAAAAGTCAAATATATCTGAATACGAAAAGTTTGGAGACATAAAAGCTGATTTTCATTTTCGAGATGAATTTGACAAATCGATTTTATCAGAAAGGGGTGACAATTTTATGAAACCCACTTATAATAAAACCACTGAAAGTGGGATGTACAGTGAAAATAATAAATTAAACGATCAAGATACACTCCAACCCCATACCATTGAACAAAGTAGAAGTACTCCTAGTGTAGAACAACATTGCCTTAATGAGGAACAAAAATATAACAATAAACCAACTAAATATACGATCAAGGCTCGAACAGGTAAGTAGTAAGAATTAATTTAATTAATACTAAGTTAACTGAAGGATAGTAACCACGAGTTGACGTAGGGCGTGATGGCGTATATTTAGAAGGAGGAATAGTAACAAATGAGAACGGTCAATGTAATATTACAGCGATAAACACTAGTAAAGATAATGTTACGATTGAAATACATCCGAGAGAAATTCTACGTTTCAAATATATTACACCTGAATTTGACCCCGATACTAGTATCAAATACTAGGGACCCGTTATCAAAAATACACAAGATAGAATAAGAGACCTAAAAGGTCTTGTGCGTACCGGTCACTTAAACCTAAAAAAACTTATCCCATTCATCCCACTTGATCGTTTCTAAAAAACCTCATAGCCATGGAAACCCAAGATGAAGGGTAGTGATTGATTTCCGAGAACTTAATAAAAAGACCATTGGTGATGCATATCCATTGCCCAATATCGCAGATTTGTAAACCAGTTAAAAGGAACCGTATATTTTTCAATTTTTGATTTAGCAAGTAGATTTCAACAAATTACTATGACTAAACATGATAAGTATAAAACAGCATGTACGACACCCCATAGATATTACCAATACAGATGGATGCCCAAAGGTTTGAAAAATGCACCTTCCACGTTCCAACGACTTATGGATATTAGGAGGCTTATTAAATGTTGAAATATTAGTATATTTAGATGATATTATCATTTACGCAAAAGATCTAGTAGATCATGATCGTAAAGTTAGGTTACTTTTTAACCGGTTAAAATCAGCGAATATGGTACTCCAGCCAGATAAAGTTAAATTTCTGCGGACAGGAGTAATATTTCTTGGGCATATAGTAAGTCAACGAGGAATTGAACTAGACCCTAAAAAAATACAGGCCGTTAGAGATATTTCCCAACCAAAATATTAGACAATTTTTAGGACTAGCAGGATACTATAGACGCTTAGTTAAGGATTTTTCAAAAATAACTAAACCATTATCAGATTTACTAGAAAGGGAAAAAAGTTTGAATGGGCCGAAGTGCAAGAAAAAAGTTTTAAAATATTAAAAGACCATCTATGGCAACAGCCTATTTTACATTTAGTAAATCATTTAAGTTGACAACAAATGCATCTGACTACGCTATTGTAGCGGTATTAATTCAAGAAAAAGATGGATTTTATCATCCTGTCGCCTATCTTTCAAGAACTCTAAATAAAGCCGAAATAAATTATTCTACGACTAAAAAGGAGTACTTAGCTGCACTATACGCAATGAATCATTTTCGTTCGTATTTATTAGGAAATAAATTCGTTCTCGTAGCTGATAATAAGCCATTAAATTGGATGCACACAAGAAAAGATCTGGGTCAGCGTTTAATGCGCTGGATGTTTAAATTCACGGGTTATGAATACACTTTCAAATACAAGCCGGGATAACTCAACACCAATGCTGATGCGCTATTCTAGAAACTCAGTAGGCCTATTTCTCTATGTAGAAAACAATATAAACAATGGATTACTATTACTAAGAGTTATGATGATGGGTCCAAAGAAAATAGAGGAAAAGAAGAGAACAGAATTACGAAATCAGAAAAAAGGAATAGTAAGAACGTCCAGTCCAACGACGATCAAAACTAGAAGCATGACCATGAACCTATCAGAAACAAATTTACTTGAATTGGCCAGGGGCCCTGGACGACCTCTTGGTTCAAAACAAACATGGAACGACCAAAGTTAGATCATAGTGTGATTGCTCAAAGGACTCGAACGAAAACATTTCCACAACCACGGACATCGTCTACATCTAGACCCAGTTCATTAAAAAATGTCACTAAAAATACATAAAAAGATTCTAGCTCGTTAAAAATAAATTTTTCGAAACCAGTAGCCTCAACATCACACGTTGGCGATATGAATACAGAAACCACTGTAACAAAACCTAGTAGTTCCACAAATGAGGAAATGCCACAATTATCAGTCAGAGATATAATTAACCTTGGTGCATCGTCAAGAACAAGTGTGTTTTCTGAAAATGATCCAAGTGATACTGAAGAATCGTCAGGAGAAGATACACAACTACCAGTATATAATCCTAGACGAACTGGATTACGAAAAAAATTGACATAAATGGAAGTAGACTCAAATATAGATACTGACTCAGACTCAGACGCAACAAGTACTGAAATCTCCGTTACACCTATTTCACTTAGTGACGGTTCAAACGACGACGTTTTTGAAGACCAACCCAAAACTACGACCTATAATATTGATAAGGTTACTTATCAAGAAATAGAAAAGCTAACAAAAAAATTTACCAAAGTTTTCAAGAATATTTAGACAAGTCTCACAACGATATAAACCCGAGCAAGCTGATACGTATTTTTTATCAGTAACGAGATTTTCTGATGGAGATAAGCCGGATCTTGAAATTAAGGACATATTAATCAAAATAGACACCTATGAACCCGATAATTTTGATAATTATGTATGAGATGAAAAAATAGTAGATTTATCAAGACGAAAAGCGGACTTTGAACCCCTATTTAATGAAGAGGAAATTTTAAGAAAATATATGACGATGGGAAAATTATCAATTACCCCTCGTATTTAAGAAAATACACCCTTAAGCTCTAGTACCCCAATGCACACGAGTAATTCTATTATTGCAAAAAACAGACGGTCTAAAGCACCGGACTTGGAACGAATAACAGAAGAAACTTCATACAACTTGAATCAAAACAACAAACAAATAAACTGCAATACAAACAAATCAATAAATCGAAGTATTGCACCTGATTTCATGCTTTTATCGGACATATACTTTTTCTCACCGATCAATCGATACAAACAACAGAACGAAAAGGTGTGTGTAAGTCTTAGTGACAGCAGTAGTTCTGATATTTGTAAGAACGTAAATAGAGCTAAGACAATATCTGGTGGTGATAAGGCCAACAACGTTATTACCACCAGATATTGTCTTACGTACAAAAAGGACAATATAGTTCATTTTATTAGCAAAGATTGTCAACCAGTCACATCTGTCTCAAGACTGTTGATATCTAAAGGTGCCCTGGACTTTAGTTATTTGGAATCAAAGAAATCAAAAGTTAGCCAAATATTAATAACACCTTATGGAGGACATAATATACTGTCAATTGTTATTAATGAAACATCTACCGTCTTAGTAACTTCAGATAGTCTCACAAAAGCTTTTAAATCACTTAAAAGTAATTAATATTGTAATAATATAGTACTTAATATTGTTGAGACAAAATCTTAAAACTTTCCAAATTTTAAGAAGGGGAGATCTTACAGACAAATTAGAACCTGGATTGATAACAGAAATGTTATTAACAACTTTTGATACAACACCTAGACAAATTACTGTCTGTTACGGTTAGGTTGATTTTCCAAAAATTCAAGAACGTAATGAAATAACACAAACACTACATGACAGCCCTATTATAGGACATGAGAGAATAAACTAAACTTATCGGAAAATAAGAGAACGATTCTATTATCCTGAAATGAGAAATGATATTCTCAATTATAATTGTAAATGCAGCAAATGTCAAGAGAAAAAAATTGAACGAATAAAACTAAGAGAACCCTTGGTGCTCACAGATGCACCTATTAAAGACTTTGATAAAGTTTCCATTGATACCATCGGTAAATTAAGAATAAAACCAAATGGTAACTGCCATTTGCTAACGGCACAGTGTAATCTGACTAAGTACATTATATTAGTCCCTAGACCTGACCTAAGATCAAGCATGCTTGCCAATGCACTCGTACAGAATCTAATATTAGTTTACGGTGCACCTAGAGCAATTCTATCAGACATGCTAAATTTATGTCTAATTTACTGGAACAACTCATGAGAACCCTAAGGACCAATCATCTAACTACATCAGCATATCATCCTCAAACAAACGGATCTCTAGAGCGAAGTCACGCTGCCCTAGCTGACTTTATAAGAACTTACTCTGAAACTTATGATGACTGGGACAAGTTAGCAAAATTTGCAACTTTTACATATAACAAAAGTGTACTCGCAGCAACATATTTTATGCCCTATGAACTAGTATTTGAGAGAGTAGCAAGATTGCCCTTAAAGATACCTAAAGATGAAAAATTACGAACCTATCCATTTATTTATAGAATCGTATGAAGCGACTACAAGAAATGCTTATTTGTGGCAGGAAATCAACAAATAAAGATGAAAGTACAAGCAAAAACAAGAAATGATGAAAAATTAAAGCCTCTAAATGTTAAACCAGGAGATTACGTTTGGGTAAAGGAGGAAGTGCGTTCCCACAAATTTATTCATTTTTATAATGAACCCCTAAAGATTAAAACAGTGTTAGACGGAAATAATGTGTTACTTGAAAAAACCAATGGTGAAATCATACGGAAACACACAGATAAATTAAAACCAGTTCTCCAATAAAAATATTTTTGCAAGAAATATATTCTACATGTCTTCCAGAAAATAAAGAAAAAAAAACAACGATACGGATTGTACTAGCCATCTTAATGACAATAGTGCTTGAGACTTGTGCAGATTTAAACTATGCCTATGATGGCAACTATAGCATAGGACCACCCAAAACAAACCCTAAAATATACTACGAACGAATCGGTATATTAAAAATTAAGGAAGCTGATTGGGAGATTGTGATATGGCTGGGTGGTAATAAATTCTTGTTGGAATAAATCCGTACTTACGGATTATATAAAACTTTTCGATATTGTATTGCACAGTTTAGTTATCCTAATTGCACTCACTATATGTAAATGCATCCTTGAATTTAAAGATAAAGCGGTTGACAAACCTCAAAGCAGCACTATTGGACATAATGAATACCGTGGGAACTCATGCGAGGGATAACCTTATTCCACTATCCACCATACGAACAAAAAGACTGACACCTTTTGGAATTATTAAAAGCATTGCTTAAGGACTTTTTGGCTTACCCACAGAAGACGATATCAGCGTTTTAAATACTAACATCAACAATTTACATGCTGACCAAAACAAATATATAAAGTTGTATGATTAAAGTAGCCATTTTTTGCAGCTGCATTCAAAAAAACTATGTAACTCTACGAAACGCCATGAGCATATTCTAAAACAAGTGGCTAATATCTTGACTTCAGGACAAGATTTTGCTTTTGACAGATGTGTGATACATTTATCAACTTTTATAATCTTTATAGACTGCATTCAGTTAAATTACCTCAATTGGGACAAAATGGATCTACTAACATAAAATCATCGTTCCCTTACTTAGCAGTAGCAGCAGACCATTGTGCGTATTTACGATGAAACGAAGTTACATTTAACTAATGTGACACAACAGTACAAGGTTATATATGCTCTGCTATACAACCGTTAAAAGAACCATATTGTGTGAACAAATGTGAAATTGTTATGCTATTACGACCTCTGGAGCAGAAATATTGAAATACTGTGAATGTATATTTACACGAAAAACGGAAAGTCAATAAATTCACTTACCAGCTGATAATTCATGGTCATTCTCGATACCTTATAATCTTGAGTAACTGTAAAACAAGAACCAGAAGAACACGAACCAACTGACTTGAAAACAATTATTTGTAGCAGAAAATGAACTCTACATTCAACAAGTTACATCCAGTTTTATCTTTAATATTTATTATAGGAAATGTATGGTTTAAAAAAATCGCGTATTTAAAAAAAAATCAATAAATAGATTTAAAAAAAATAAAAATAAAATAAAAGGATGTTGAGGCTTTAAAATTAAAAATGTATGTTGTATTTATTACAGCTCCGTGTTACTCTATTGTAAGATTTTTCAATGAAGAAGAAAATTTCAACATAGCATGATAAGTAATGATTGTATTAATCCATGTATTTTCTGCCTATCATTTATCTATAAACATAATTTTATTTTCAAATTCCACACACAACCTACGAATCATTACAATTATTAACAACACGAAATACACTACAACAGTACTCATTTACATACATGTATCAATCAATAATCATCTCAACGCCCATTGTATTTACGCTAACATAATTATAGTTACAATGGACAAGCAAAACCCTGAAATCGTCGAAGCAATAAATGATGAAACCCGACTTAACTACTCTTGCAGGGAAATTGTAATCAAGGCATGCTAAAAGAGATACTCAAGAATTTCGGAATAGCGTAGTCCATACAATGGAAACCCTGTGCTATGGGTTATTTGAGTTATGAGGTGGTGTTTCATTTACCACTGGAGGCAGAAATGGTGGATAACAGTTTAAGGGCAGCGCCAACACTACAGGAGCTATTTGATTCACTACCTCATTCACCGGATAACGTGAAGAATCGAGCAACATCAACGGTATCCGCATTCCTGATGAATAAGAAATTAATCAGGATTCATGATGTATTGGAGAATGGATGTTGGGTGGTCATGATGACTAAAAACCCAATCGACAAGTATCCAATGGAGATATTTCTAAATAAGTTTGGTCTGATGATATCTTTGGAAGAACAGCCCATGTATCGCATCATACACCTGGTACAATGCTGAATACTATCAATTATGTGATGCAACAGTTGCGGCACCAACACTAAATGCAGCACTAACCATCAAAATAAAAAGGGAAAATCAATGATTAGTACGAAAACTACAAGCATCAGTGGAATCCCCTACAATAGATAATAAAGAAGGAACTGTTCCAATACTACGATTTGTGAGAGTGAGACGTACCAGGGCTAAAGTAAGCGTCATCATAAAAAAACTCTATAATACCAACTATATTGTTGAATTTTTCAAAACATTTCTGAAACATCAGTATCCAATAGATCTCGTTCGTATAACATAAGCAGCGGCTAAGTGGATGGAAGACACACGCCGCACGATAGTATATTGTATAACCCAGCAGCCAAAAGATGTAAAAGTTAAAAATACGAAAAACAAAACCATAGAAAACCGATGAAAATGATGCTCCTAAAAACCGTGACCCACTTGAATGGAAAGTAGTTTCTAAGGTGCCAGTCATAATGAATTCGGATGACTACACCCGGTTGTTAATGACTTTTGGCCCTCTACGTCATCTAAACTACTATCCACTAGATGCCGTGTTTGACAATGGACGACAATTGTATGTAAGTTTTGCTACTTATTGTAACAAAGAATCGATAGCAAGAGCCTCCGAAGGATTAAAAATGTATGAGGCAAAATTTTCATGCAAGGATAGTCAAAAAATCTGTCACTCAGTAACACATTCACTGTGTGAGAATTAAATAAACAAAAGTGACCTCGAAGTGCACAGTCTTTTGTACAAAATGCAAATAAATTTAAAAAAGACTTGCCCATCTTGCCAAAAATATGTCAGCCTAGTAAAATACGACATTACAAGCTATGCCTTGAGAAAGGCGTTACAGCAGACCTTGATGCCCTTAAGGGAGTTGGATCGCTCCTGCGGGGATGTGAAGCGGAGCACGTGTATGTGCACAAGATACCGTCATAAAGTCTGCTGTACTAACCTAGTCTAAAAACGTCCGCTCTCACGATTATGGAAAATGCATAAGTATTAAACTCGCCAGGACTCGATGATGTATTAATAATATGCTTCAAAAAAATTTCAGAGTTTTCTTCAAGGTACCAAGCTTCTTATAGTATTAATCAAACAGCATAAATACTTTTTATATGGAAGATAACAAATAAGGAGAAAATGGTATAGTCAATTTGATCTTTTTTTGATAAAAGTGTGCTATGAATTTTTGAAATTAGATATTTTAATGGTGTAGCATTAAAGTATAAAGCTTCATTAAGGTCAGTACCAAGTTTGAGATCATAATTTTAAGTAGAATGGCTTCTAGAATTGATTTTGTGAAAAGCCATCGTGCCATGTAAAAAGTCAAGCTGACAGGTGACAATGTACTCAGTGCGTTCTTGTCTGCTGCATGAATGTAACACACAAGCTGGAAACCAATTTATTTACGTTTGTGTAAATATCTCCATGACTGCAGCCGCGATTTTGTTAAAACTTTGCACATATATGAATGAAGTCGTTATAAATAACATCGAAGTTTTTCAAAAGATTATCATCGCTGTGTCAAGAGTAATGGTATTTTTTTACAACTTTTTTGATAACTTACATTTGAGCCCATGTTAAAGACGACGGAAAATAGAAACTTCATGACTACACCCACGCAATGTTTCTTTACAACATATTTTTTTTAAACCGTTTTCATCGTTAAGTGAATTGCAACCCAACTCCCTTAACAGATTGATCATTAACAAAAAAAAAAAAAAAAAAAAAAACAACCCAAGGACAAAGGAGAAAAGAAGACCTTAACCATAACTAATCATAATAAGTCTCATTATCCTTCCAATTTACACATTCCTAAATAACTGTAATGATTTTGTAGAATAATTACCACTTAATATAGTGTATAACAATATTATTTAACAAAATAAAGAAACAAAAAAACACAGAAACAAAGAAATACTAAATTATTGTAACATTTTTTTTAAATTATTATTTCATAATGCTTAAATGTATATAAAAGATTATTGGCTTAGATAAATTCTTACTTATAAGGTAAGAATAATTTTCAGAAAAAGAGGGTAAAAACTGGAAATTTTTATTTTTTATTTTTGAAGTATTCAATTTACAATGGTTCACTCCTTACCTTAATTTGGATAACCTATATACATCTGTGTGTGTGGGTGTGTGTGTGTGTATTCGGATAACTTATGTATCTATTACATCCTAATATGGGATTCTATTTGGATCTAATATTGAGTACAGATCCGAATATTGAAAGAAGTAATACAAATTCAAAAAAAGTGGTTATACTCTCTGGTCGTAATAAATCTCTGTGATTGTGAATCACGATTTTCAAAATTATTTGTAAACAAAGAAATAAAACTTTTTCTATTGATGGCCCAGGAGGTTAAGGAAAAACATTTCTATGTAAAACGTTAATTTATTATTTCATTTCTTGTGGTAAACAAATTTTATCCACAGCACCGGCTGATGTAGAATCAATATTACTTCCAAAAGGAATGACCAGTTTTAGAACAGTTCGTTTACCATTATACTTAAACAATGTAGTAAGTTCGTTCTTGGAATTTGAATCTGAAAAAGAAAGTTTGAAGAAGTAGATTTAATTATATGGGACGAGGCTTAGATGATCGCAAAAAAAACCTTAAAAATAGTTCAAAAGAACATTACGTAGATTATATTATACAACTATCCATTTTGGTAATAAATCAATTGTTTTAGGAGGTAATTTCAGACAGACTCTTCCAGTTTTTAAAAATTTTTATAGAAGCATGATTATACAAGAAAGTATTTAATTATCATATCAATGGTTGTTGCTTCGTATTCTAAAACTTAATATTATTTATATTTGTTTAACTGGCTAAACGTTTTAAAAGTTGTTGTTAGATATTGGAAAAGTAAAAATTGAATCGTTTCAAGTACCAAATAGATGAAAACAACTGATGCTTATTCCGATATTTTTAGTAAAGATATTAACTTTTTGAAAAAAAACGTTATACTTACTTCTCATAACAAATATACTTACTGCTTGAATAATAAAATTCTAAATCATATAAAAAAGAAATGATAACATTTAACAGCATAGATCATGCTACTTACAAGTGTTAATAAATCTGATAATGATATTTACATAAAATTTTTAATGGAATTTCTAAACAATAGTTGTAAAAGCTTACCTCCGCATGAGCTTAAATTAAAAATGGGAGCAACTGTTATGTTGATACAAAATTTAAGTATAGTTGATGGCTTATGTAACAGTATAAGATTACAAATTACAAAATTACTTAAATACAAAATTGAAGCTAAAATTATAACTGTAAAAATAATTAGGTAGAGAGTTTATACCAAAAATAACTCCTAATACAGGAATTTCATCATCATTACCTTTTATTTTATACAGAAAATCATGTCTTTAGTCTTAGCGTTTTCAATAAGAATAAATAGATCTCAAGGTAAAAGTATTGATAATATTGGATTATATTTTTTAAGAACCACTGTTTTTGCATAGTGAATTATAAGTTGCATCATCAAGATGCAAAAGTTAAAATGAAATTTGTATTTAAATAGAACGTGATAGTAATGTAGAATTAGAAAAGAAGAGTATTGTTTGGAAATAAATTTTTGACGGTAACTAATCTAAAGTAAATAAAAAAAATTATATGTCTCCACATTAGCAAAAGTAAGAAATTGTCTGAAATAATCTTGCACGGTTCATTTAAGTCACAAACAAACGTATTTAATGAAATTATTATTCAAATATTGTCTCATGACGATGTGCATTATTTGATTTATTTTAATAAATCTGATTTCTATCTTTTTGTGGTAAATAAGGCTACGAGCTTGGTCACTGGTTTAAATATTTTTTAAGTTCATTCATTGTTATTAAATATAAAAATATAATGTCATGTATTTATACATATTTGTTTAGTTGAAAACGACTAAAACGTACGGACCGCCACGCGAGTGGCGGAAAAGGAAGTCTCGCAGTGCGTCGAGCGCGCAGAAAAGGATTCTTTTTCATGCTCGTTTTGTTCGTGTGTAGTCGGTATTGTTTCACACTATTATCCTGTATTGTTGCGCTAATTGGTGAACGTCATCCGAAAGATGCAAGGTAAATCGAGGGAAGAGGGGTTATCTCCGCCGACGGTGGAGATATGAAAAATTGAGAAAAGGCGGCGAGGGCGCGGTCATTCCAAGGCTACAGTTGGTACAGTGTGGTCTACAGTTTTTACTGCGATCTCGAGTACTTACTGGTTTTATCAGATTTTCTTTGTTTCATCGTGCGAAGAAAGTCTTTACATAGTTTGCATACGGGTATCACGTGTTTAGTATCACGCGTTTACATCCTTGATTCGTTATAATCGTTGTCCAGTCGTTTCGTAATGACGTACTGCGAGCGAACATGGCGAAAATCCACGTCAGCGGAACCGTGTCACGGTGATCGAGAGCGAGAACAGTACGGACACGCCCTTCACACATTCTTCGCACATACTTTACACATTTACACTCACACACACAGCCTTGTTCACACCAGGAAGTTGTTTATATTTCAAATTACAAATTTCACATTCTCTCTTCTATCGGTCGTTCGTTGTTCCAGGAGATCTTCTCTTCGGAGTTTCCTCCTTTGAGTCATAAATATATCTTCGTTGTGGTTCATGAACAGCGTCTTTTTTATTTCACCTGATCCATTCTTTTTTTCGTCATACAAATCCCAAGCCGAGTCAATTCAGTAATTATTGCTTAAAACGTGTGCGAAAATTAGTACTTTTTTTGTGTTTCAATACGGTTCACTTGTAAATTTGTATCGCGGGTTCCTACACATTCCTTAAATTAAGAAATCAGTCGGTGACGTCACATAGACGTAGTCAACAGGGTGGCAGAGGGCTGTGCTCTGGCAAACAATATTTCATAATGCAATTAATATGCTTTTAGAAAATTTAAGAAAAAAAAACCAGTGCACCATAGCACTAATTTTATGGTTGGGGGAAATGTGCTAATGTACTAGAAATCAGGGGCTTTTTTAAAACTGTGAAGAGAGTTGCAACAAAAAATGCAAAAAAAAGTATAACTAGAAATAACATGAAAACCGATATAATTTTACCTCATTAAGAGATGTGGATGACGGGTGGCTGGAGAAAGTTCTTTAAAATTCTGTTGGATTATCCGGTTGTTGAATTATAAAGTTATGAGAGAGGGCGAAAGGAGACTAAACAAAAATTCAACCCCATAAAAGTAGACAAAAACTAATAATATGATAATGTGCTAACGAATTAAACAGCTAAAATAATTATTACATCCGAATAAGAAAGAATAACGTGGAGCTGAGGAGTAGTGAAAACTGGCTGTTTAAAAATTGTGAGAAGGCTGAGAGGTTTTTTAAGAAGTGTTAGGAGAGCTGAAAGTAGGGAAGCAAAAAGTAATTACATTAAAAGTGACATGATTACTAATATAATTTTTCTTCACTTAGAGATAGTGCTGATGGAAGGCTGAATGGAATTTTTTTTGAATTGTAAAGAAGGCTTATTAAGTTATTCTGTTATTGGGTTATAAAATTATTAGGGGGGGTAAAGGGGAGATAAACAAAAATTTAACCCAGTAAAATAATAAATACAACTGAAAAAATTTTACGTATTTAGAGGGGGCGGAGGAAGGGCTAAGGAAAGGCTCATCAAAATTGAGCGGGATAGTTAAAGAGGGTGGAATTGGGGTACCCAATAATTCAAGCCAATAAAAGTAAAGTTTAAATTTTTTGAAGCTTACTCTATTAAGAAGGCTGAATGAGGAGGGATGGAGAAGAGTTGTGTGTAATGACTCTCCAAAATCACTATATAATATATGAAGATATATATAGACTAGTGGGGCTTCGTCCACCTGCGCGCTCCGCGCGCCAACCTCCTACTGTTCTAACTTTAAAGAAGAGTCTTAAAATTTCATCTGTTAGTGGGAAGAGGTTGGTGCCCAGAATTTCGTTAAGAAGAACAGTTTTTGATCTACATCGTTAAGCATTAGTTAAATATTTATCAGTAAATTTCCACACCATCCAGAAGGTTCTATTGTGGTACGTTGAAAGTTTTTTTTAGAACTCACCGATGTGTTTCAAGAAATAAAGTATAAATTATTTTTTACTGATTAAATTCTTAACAACAAAAAGTCCTAATCACTTTCATCACATGTAAATTATTTTAATTTTATATAACATATACTTCAAATTATTTTTGTTACTATTATGCATTCTATATTTTATCAATAATTACAAGTGGTTAGAAAGAACTTTTCATTTTCAGATTCAATGACAAA
>NW_019379509.1:861468-873833 GCF_000648655.2 Copidosoma floridanum | reverse complement strand
ATTTCAGAAAACGTTTAAGGTGATAAAATATGGAATAAATACAAAGAATTTTTTACGGAGAGTTTGCCTCATAATAAAGATAATTTAGCTCTTTTACGTATTAACCAAATTTTTGATTTAGAAGATAAATCATGTGGATACCTTAATTTACCTATACCAAAAAAATGGAGAGTAAAAAAGAAGATATAGATAATGAAATACGTTTCAGTAAAGAAATGTTTATCTCGATGTATAAAAGTTTGAGTAATGACCAGAAAAATATATTTCATACTATTTGCGAACAAAGAAATAATATTTTTTTTATAGATGGTCCTGGAGGGTCAGGAAAAATTTATGTATATAAAACGTTAATTTATTTTTCTATTTCTCAGTATAAAAAAATCATGTCAATGGCATGGACTGGCATAGCATCAATTTTGCTTCCAAAGGGGATGACCAGTCATAGAACTTTTAGACTTTCTTTAGATCTTGATAATATAGAGAGTGCATTTTTAGAATTCGAGTCAGATAAAAAAAATTAAGAGAAGTTGATTTGACTATTTTGGATGAAGCTTTCATAATTCCAAAAAGAGCATTGGAAATAGTAGAGGGAACGTTAAGAGACTTATGTAATACTGAAAAATATTTTGGAAATAAATTAATTATTTTAGGAAGTGATTTTCGTCAGATTCTCCCAGTAATAAAAAACGGTAATTATACTTGAACAAACTATTAAATCTTCATTTTTATGGAACTCATTCCAAATTTTAAAATTAGAAATAAATATTCGTTCTAACGATATGGGATTTTATAAATTGTCATTAAAAATTGGGGAAGGGGAAATAAAAATTTTCAACATTACTAAAAATCGGATCTAAAATGATGAATGTTCTTAAATATTTTCTAATATCTACAATTGTTTGATGAATAGTGTTATATTTACATCGCTTAACGAGAACAGCTCTTATTTGGATAATAAAATTCTTAAAAAATCAGCGAGAGAAATTATAACTTACTATAGTATAGATAACGCAACTGATAAAGGGGTTGATAAATCAAACGATAATATTTATTTAAATTTTCCGGTGGAAATAATAAATAATATTCGTGAAGAACTACCACCTCATGAACTAAATCTCAAAATTGGTACATTAGTGATGTTACTGAGAAATTTAAGTACATAAGATGGACTCTGTAATGGAACACGTTTACGAATCCCAAAATTATTACAGTATAATATAGAAGGAGAAACAATAACTGGAGAAAAAATTGTAAATAGAGTCTTCATTCCAAGATTAACCTTAGACACAGGAAACTCCTTAATATTACCGTTTATTTTGTATCATAAACAATTTTCAATCGTTGTGGCATTTGCTATGACAATAAACAAATCCCAAGGTCAAAGTTTCGATAATGTAGGTTGGTATTTAAAAAAATCCTTATTTTCTCATGGTCAATTATATGTGGCTTTATCAAGATGCAAAGAAAAAAATAATTTATGTATTTCAGAAGAAAGGCAAAAAAATACAGAAATAGAAAATATTGTTTGAAAATAGATTTTTACATAATTTATTGACTTTACTCGATGATTTTTATTATTATATGATTTTCGATGATTATATATATATATCCTAAAAACCGTGACCCACTTGAATNTATATATATATATATATACACATTTTCACCGAGGTCAGTGGTAGTTTTAAAAAGGAGAGGCTATTGAGTGACTATTTGCGTAAACAAATGAACTTTCATATCATTTCATTTCATATTATATTTATTTCTTTAATGATAAAAATTTTACACTCTTAAAAGAGTCATATTTAACGAAAGTCGTCACCTAGGAGCGCTGACTATGTACTTCGTGGCACTTAGGAGTGTCAAGTAATAATCGAAGCGACCCTTAACACATGAAGTCAGTAAGTACCGGCCCCGTAGCATGTTAGACAAAGAAGTTTTAACTAAAGCTTTGTTCAAGATGCATTACTTCGCGCGGCGTTTTAGTTAGTAGCCCGCTGCTGTTTTTTCAAGTGCAGAAGTTCACTATTAAATTTATATTATCTTGTTACAGAGTGATTTAGTATTCTTTTTTTTCTGTGTGTTGTTTTGTACAAGTAATATAAAATAAATTAATATAAAACCAAGAAGTTTAAGTTATTTGAATCAATAGTTGATATTATTTAATAACCCAGTTATTGGAATAGCCTAGCACTCGAAGCTGCTACAGGAAAAAAAGGTACGTTAAGACGATTATTATATTCAACTTTCTCTCTTTGCCTTCTTAAGAACAAGCGAATAGTTAAATAGTCTGCTAGTCTTGCGGCCTGTAATGAACGTGAGACCCAAATCTACAAAAATCCAGTTTTTACCGGATGATAAAGTTAAATAATAACAATTAATCGTTTTATAAATATATTCTATAACTTTTTAGTAACAGTAATAAGTTATTACTCGTACCGGTTTTACGGTTTTCCTAGACAAATTAAATGTAGAAAGAGTTTGATTTTCATGATAAATGTGAATTATGGATGATAAATGATGGACAATGAAAAGGAATTTAAAATTTCTACGTTAATAAGAAGATTCTTTCAAATAACTACTTAATTAACAAAATTTACTAAAAAGCTACTATTTTATTCTTAAAAGAAGTATTGTCGCTAATCTCTACTGTTTCTCGTAATTAATCAAACTCATTAAATAAATCTCACATTTAGTGACGTAATTTGAAGCTCTAGGAGAAAAATAAGATGACCGACGATTTAAATATAAATCTTGCAACTCAGCTGTAGTAGCATCATAATCATCTGATTGATAATAAGAAACTCTTATTATTTTCTAAAGTGCCCTAAATAACAAGCTGTTAACGGAAGCCTCATTTAATTCAGCGATTTGGTTTGTTAATAATCGTACATTAATAATCAATTTTTTTAGTAGTAGTAAAGTTAAAAATTATTTAATAAAAACAATTGGTTAGTTATTAGTTAGTTAAAGAATTACTTAGTTATTGAATATCTATAATTTGGAAAATTTGGATTTCATGAATACGTAAAATAGATAATGATAAAAGCTTGTTGAATGAATGACAAATTTGACATTCTTGATGCTTTTTTATCTTAGTTTTAAATCGTTGGAAAGAGTAATTTAATTTATGCCATTAGCTGAAAAAAAAGTGACTGTGAATCATATGATAAAGTAGTTCAATGCAAGAAAGAAAAAGAAAAAAGCATGAAGAAAAATCCTACAACTGTATTTTCTAAGAAAATTTACTTCATTCGGTAAATTTATGAACTTTTTGTCAAATTATACTCTGCACACATTCATATATTCCAAACATCTTTACATGAACAACTTCAAGTAGAAATTTAATGGATCTATTATAGATTACCGTAGCTATGTTGTGCAGACTTTGATTTCATCCAGTTCTTTGAAATATTATAGATATTCAATGTGGTTAAGTTTTTTGAAATAGATATTTAAAAATGGTATTTTTCTGAAAAGTTATGATATCCCCATAAAAGTTGTTTCTAAAAAAATCAAAATGTGATTTTTTTCATAAAAATAATCCTTACTTTCATAGTTACAATTTTCTAAATTCTTTATTGTTTTGGGATATTGAGTAGCATCTTGTTTAGATCTCGCTTTTTTTAATTAGAATTGATATAACTGTTTGTCGAGAAGGTATAAATGGTCTCTTAAGTCCGCATTTTTGTCGTTTATTAGCAATGACTTTTTGTCGCACGTAAAATTGTGTTTTGATTTTTGGAAAGCTACATATTTTTAAAAGCTTTAGATTTAAAGACGAAGAATAAAATGTCTATCTTATTGATAATTTAAACTTTACTACCATCATTAAGAAAATTTTCTAGACTATTTTCCATTCAAAGTAAAATGTATGCATGTGGGCTTCTGCGATGTTGAAATTGAATCTTTTTAGTATACTAGATAATTCAGTATTGACTAAATGGAAAATACCTTTTTGACAGTAAAATATTAGTAATAACATTAACTAATTTATTGGAGTGAACTACACAAGTTACTGGATCGTAATTGATTAATGCACTTTTTTCCATAAAATTAAACTCTGACAAGGCTTCTGCAGTAACAGTATTCCATTATTTGCTAATTTATATAAAATTTTTTATAAATGAGTACACCTTTACTAATTGGCAATTAGTATCATTATTACTGTTAATCTGCCTAGTTGTCTTATCATTGCAAACAAATCTCTTTTTCTGTCTTAGACGCGTCGAATCACCTGAAAAAAATGTAAAAATTGTTGATAATATCTATTGGCCTGAAATAAACTTAATTGGACGATTTAAGTATTATAAGTAAATCTAAACACTTTTAATAGTTTAGTAATGTCAGCTGAAGTACTATAAACAATGGTAAAAATGGCAGAAATCAGAAAAAATCAATATGCAGATTTGAGGCACCATTTATGCCTTCTTGGTAAACAGTTATATTAGTTCTATTAAGAATAAGGAGCAAAATGTAAACAAGACGCTACTTAATATCTTGAAACAAGCATAAATTCAGAAAATTTGACTATCATAGTATGGATGATTTTCATGAAAAAAATTACATTGTATTTTAAAGCAAGATTCGTTATTGTGCAGTTGCTCTATAATTTTAAGATTGTATTTGATCTTCAGTAACGTTTGAATCATGTCCACTGTACTTAAGCGCAACTGTAAGATAATATTTATCTCTTAATCGTGTAATTTTTTCTGCTAAATATAATAAATGATATAGAGCAACTCCTTGTCAATCAGATTATCTTAATTAGCTGGTAGCCATCATGAATGGTGTGACTTTAACGCTTTTCCAAAATATGTGAAATCATCCAAAATGAATATGTGAAAAAGACAGCTTTCTAGCATGTTTGTCGAGTAAAATACTTTGTGGAATGTTGCAGTTACAATATATTTATCTTTATTCGGTTTCGTCTTTGTCTTTTTATTTTAGAGGCCGTATCCAAACAATTAGACAATTCAATGCATTACTTTTGTAAAAAAAGTTCATTTCAGATTACGCTCCAATTGTAACTTTTCTCTCTTGATTTGCAATTGCATTGAATGAATAACATTGAATTTGGGCTTGATGGATTCCTCAAAGTACTAGCTTGAGGGCTGTTTTTATTATTCTGAATTTATACACATAAATAGTTAAGAATAATAAGTAATGTACACATACGTACATACATACACAACAATACAAATGATTATCGATAAATAGTTATTAACAATAATTTCTTGAAAAAGTAAAATCGGTAATGTAGAAATTCTGGCTAATGTACTGAACACCCTTAAGCTCTTTAAAATAAAATAAAAGTTTTTTGTGACTTGTATCCAACAAATTCTAAAACACTAAAAAATTACCACTAATTAATTTTCTATTAGCAAATTTCTTATTTACTTCCTTCATTATTATTATACAAATGATAAAAAATCGACTTTTCTTTGTAATCCCAGTGTTCCTTAACCTAAAATATGACTTTGTATGTCACGTAAATTGGCACGATCTCTATAGCAGCAGCAAGAATTCTTATGCATTATTGTTTGAACGAAAAAGAGAGAGGAAGAGATAGAGAGAGAGAGAGAGAGAGGGGGAGAGAGAGAGAGAGAATTAGAATTAACTTTATTTAAGCTTTGTGGTAAACCACGTCTGGCTCTCCAAGATAGATACATAGAAAACGATAATAATAAAAATAAAAAATTTAGTGTAGCATTTGACAAATTCCGTTGACTTCAGAAGAGAGAGACAGAGAAAGACAGAGAAGAAAAAAAGACAGAGTAACAGAGTCACTGGAAACATCATTGAATAGTTTAAAATATAGAAGAAGAAAAAAGAACGATGATAAGAAACATCATTTTAAACGTATTCAAAAATAATCTGGATGTGTTAGACGCAGTTGCTTCTTTATAAGCCAATCTTCAACGAATATTATTTTATTGAACCTTTAACTTGTCGGCTGTCGTTGATTTAATTGGTTGACTTGAAAAAAATTTGCTTGAACGTGCGTAATTAATGTGGCTGCTGAGTAACTTGTTAGGTACTAAAAAATCTACTGGTTGATTTATTACAAATCGCTTTTAAGTTTACCATAATTTAACATTTAAATTTCTGCTGTTTTTTGTATTCAGCGACTAGTAATACTCCAGTTTTTAAAATTTTTTGTAATTTTTTTTGTAGTTTCATTCAGTAACCGTTACTATTCATAAGGCAGTTGTAAAGTTTCTTTTAGTATGTGTTGTTTTCCAGCAGTAGAAATAGTAGAGTTGCCTTCTGTTTTAGTATTTTCAAAAGAATTAACTGTATATTTCTTCTGATTAAAGAATTAAAAAATGGTCGCATGATGTTACATTACGGTTCGTTTTTCATACCAATGCAGTTTTTTTGGTGTGTTTAATACGAATGCGACATTTATTATGCAAAAATCCCATTTTCTTTAAAATTATTTGAACAAATTATTTGAATTATCGTTACTACAAAAACTTTAAAGATAAATGCGACACATTTTTTCCTTAGCTTTCGAGATAGCTTCTGACTTATTTATAATTTATTTATTGTTTGCACATTTTTTAATCAAATGAAAAATTTTTCATTAACTTTTGACAATAGCTGCTTGCTCATTATTTTTTTTCCAAAGTCAGAGAAAAATTAAATTATAATAGTTATAACAATTGAAATGACTTCGTATATCCACCATGTAAAACAAAAATTATATCCTGTTAGTAGGTTATCATAGAGAAAGATTATGAAAAAAAAGTGATTAGTAGTACTTGAAAATTGCAAAAGAAGTCGTATGAAAAATTGTTCATTTTACTTTTTTTTATTAGGTTGTTTCATTTTTAGTCAACAAGGTAACACCAATAAATGATAAATATGTATTTTTCATTAATTCTGCGAAAAAACTATTTTTTCTCTATTATTAGAGAAAATCAATCTACAATGACCATGAAATAGTAAGTAAAATATAAAAACATGTTCTTTATATGTTACAGAGTTGAGAGGTAAATCGTATTTTTGTGAAGTAAACAACACGTTTTTGTGATTACTATATGATTACAAATTGTTTTTAAATGATTTATCAATTGCATTAGATCATACTTATTTAAGAAATCTTAGTATTTGATAAAGATAGTTTATGTATGTATTTATTTATAAATCAACAAGTGCACTGAGTTATTTGATTATAAAGTACCTGTTATGAATTAGATATTTATTAATATTGAAGCGTGCTGGGTCATTAGGTTATTTATTATTCATTAATTGTGATTAATCAACGTATTTATGAATCAACGAGTGCACTGGGTCATCAGCCTTTTTTTTTATTTTTTATAGAATATTGCTGTGGCGATTACACTATAAGATTGTGTGGCGTTTGTAGACCAACACTTATAGGGCATCTCATCATTTTTGTTATTTGCTTTTTATTTGGGCATTTTTGCTCTGGAGACTGACTGTGACCAACGGTAGATGTGTAATTCACATCAAATTGTCAATAACCGCATAACTTAGAACGCCTGTTTATTGATGAATGTATAAATAAACCATCCCAATGTTGGCTACAGTCAGTCTCTAGATTAGATATGTACAGATGAGAAACGTGCTACAAAAAAATAATGAGGTGCCCTGTAAGTATTAGTCTACAAAACCCACATAATCTTACAGTGCAATTGCCACACAAATATTCCATTTAAAATGAAAAAGCTCCTAACGGCTCAGTTTGCTTGTTGATTTATAAATAAGTAAATTAATAATTAACAATAAATAATCAACAACTTAATGACCTATTTTGCTTTTTGATTGATAAATGTGAGATCCATAACAAATAGTCAATACCCTAATAACTAAGAGTGCTTGTTAATAGATGAACAAACTGCGTAATCATATTTAACCAATAATAAGATTTCTTAAATAAATACAGACTTGTGCAATTGATCAATCGTTTACAAATATTCTAAAAACGTAAAGTAGCAATAAAACTGTACATTTCACTTAACAAAAATATGGTTTGCATCTTAACTCTAAAATATATAGAGAACACGTATTCGTATTTAACCAACTGTTTTATAGTATTTGTTAATACTAATTTTTTCTCATAATAGAGTAAAAAACAGTTTTCTTGCAGAGTTAATGTAGAATACGTACTTATTATTTGTTAATGCTACCTTGTTAACTGAAAATGATACAATCTCGCCTGAACAATAACATAAACAGTTTTTTATAAAATTTCTTTCGAGAATTTCAAGTACTCCTAATCATTTTTCATTCATAATCTTTTTCTATAATAACCTACTAAGTAGAGGAGGAAATTTTTGTTTTAATTAGTGGATGTTGTAAGTTGTGCTCATGATTGCGTGAGCAGGACAAGATATAAGTTAATGATGATTATAAAAATTTTAAGCTACGTTTCTTTCGACTTGAAAAAAAAAAAAAATGAGGAAGTAACCGTTTTTAAACAGTTGGAGAAATAATTGAATTCTATTGAGTGTAAGTAAAAAAATGTGCAAGCAATAAATTAACTACAGATAAGTAATAAGCTTTCTCGAAATCTAAGGAAAACGTGTATCGCGTATTTCTCTAAAATTTTTGATGTAACGATTGTTTAAATAATTTATTTTATCAAGTATGGTTTGAAAAATCAATAGCACATTTGTAATGAGCTGCATCATATGCCATAAGAATATGTCACTTAAAAAAAAAAATTTTTCCATAATTATTTGAATAATATATTTAAAGAATTAGCTTTTTTTTATTACAAATCTCGTATTCGTGTTTGGTATACTAAAAAATTATGAAAACCACTGGAAATCAATTTTTTAAATCTTACTTGTTGTAAGAATGAGACATAAACAATCAACAAAATACAACACATGTGATGAGACACACATGCGAGGGAATTTAATTCTGAAACTAGAGTTCAAAACAAGTGAAACCATACTAAAAAATAATTTTTTTGAGCAAAATATATGTGAAGCGGAAATTTCGACCCCTTTTTTGCGTTTCGGACCTTTGCGCCGTGAGATCGATAAAATGAAATATTCACTTCTGTTACATATTTTCTTCTGGTCACAAATCTGAAATCGTTGTTTTACTATATAGCTTACAACGCACTTATAGAAGTATAACTTAAAAAAAATTAGTTATTGTTAAAATTTATTAGTCTTACAATAACAGAATTTGCATTTTTTAGTTGAAACTTTAGAAACTTATCGCTAAGATGCTGATAAATAAAAAAGCTCGTAATTGCAAAGATTTTACCTTTTGAAAAGTTTTTTTCCACAGTTATTATTTACAACTTTTAGGCAGTTCAAGAAAAGTTCGAGTAAGAAAATTTATTAATGCTACGTGAAGTATTAACTACTGGTTTTCTAACGTACCTTGATACTCAACTGTATAATTGTATACTCAACTATATAATTGTTACAGTTGATTTAAAAATAAAAGTTTTGAAATAAAAACTTCTTAAATTATATAAGTCCATTTTTAAACTGGGTTTAACTGATGAGTTTACATCATTATTGCTCTCCTTTAAAATTAGGATTTTCTGTAGAGAAGTCAGTTAGTAAGACAGAGATTAAGTGTAAGCAGAAACTTATCGCTTGGCTGCTATTGGCTAGTGCTAGTGTTAGACAAAGGCAATAGGTTCTCAGGTATGTGTATGTGTACGTTACTCACCGTCAGATATACATATGTACCTTACAGTCTTAAGTATTTGGTCTACGAGGAAGTGTATACAGATTAGCATACATGTTGGCATACAGTACATTGTTTAACTTTTTATTTCAAAATTTTAAGACTTTTTGCAGCCCAAAGTTTCTCAATACTCGAATAAAAATTGTCCAGAAAACAACGTTTCTATCATTTTAAGTAAAGACTTCAATATAAACATTACTCATGACAAAAATCTGCTATTCATTGAATTCGGAAATGGAGCGTTTCGATCAAGTATATCCAACAATTAAAAACCAAGTGCTAAGAAATCTAAAACGACACTAGATATGGTATTTAATATTCACACAATTTCCAATAAAATATTTTTGTTTCATACTTGAGTTACCAAGAGCTAATCGTATCAGTAATAAGACATAATTAAACAATTAGTAAAACGAATAAGTCAAGTATTTTTTAAATTTTGAATAACAATTGTGACACTAGGGTAAATGCAGATGAAAATATACTTCCTTGACTTTTATTTCAATAAAAATAAGTACCATGTATTGTAACGAGGATTTTCTAACCGGTGAACGGCCGTCTTGATGCCTGGTCACAAAACTAGTCGTACATTACTTACCTTGTCTCTGCACACTGAATACCTCTCCTCCAGAAGGTCTACCACAGGTGTTCGGCTCGGGAACGCCAAATACTCCTAAAAAAAATTGTAAAGGGGATAAAGGGAGCAGTAATTACTAATAAACACGATCACTAGTATAAACTTCACAGCGCGTCCGTGGTATTTATTCGCCCTCTACATGCTAAAAAATCCCACTCTCTCTCTCTCTCTCTCTCTCTCTCTCAACATACATTTAATATGACATGTATATACATAAAGAAGCACCTTGCTCCCGAAGTAGATGTCTTGGTGTAAACGCCTTCCGGTCGTCCTCGACACCAAATTTTTCCTTGGCTCGGCCGTCGGTGGCCATTATTTACAATATATCGCATACCCACATACACAATCTCACACATACCTCGTACTCGGTACCATTCCTGCATCCGTCTCTCCAGCATCAAAAATTTCGGCAACGCTACGACACTAGCCTTCACGACAGATCTTACGCTTTTACACACACAAATACTAGTGCTTCTTCAATTTTCTTATCCCCAAGTAAACCCACATACACTCACTCTCGCTCGCTCGGATCATTCTCAACACTTTGTCCCAGTACAGAACCCCAGTGCACTATTCACAGTACACTTACCTTCTCACTATCCTTTCTGTTGTCCAGTGCTACCTGGAGCTCGTCCTGACCTTAGTGGTAGATCGGCTACACGGCTGACTTTTGGTGAGTTAATTTTCTACTGCTTTTCTCTCTTCTAGCTGGTTACTCTCTCTATTCTCTACTATATTTTTCATTATACTAACACCTACTCGATCACTAATCTCCCTCTCTCTGCTGTTCTCTCCTATATCTTATCTAATCTTATCTAACTCAGCTTATACTTTTCTTGTAATTTTCCATTCTCTTGACTGCTCTGCTCTCTCTGATGGCTTATGCAATACTGCCTGCACTATAGTAAGTCTGCGTAGGTGCACGCGCCTCTCTCTTTGCATCTTCAAAACCTCCAACGCTCCTAAAAACTGAAAAATGTTTTGGAGGTCTTAAAAATTAAGGAATCAACGCGACGACCTGGCCCTTAATTTATTTCCGACATTTCACAGGCTGATGCATCTTCCTTCTTCCTCTTACACGCTTACTCAATTATACCTCACATACATTCAACTTATTTTCCTATCTTCGATTCTTCTCTCTACTTTTGGCTCGTAATTCGTATCCCCAAGAACACACATGAGAAAATGCGTTATGTGCGCGCGCAGAGGTGACTTATGCGGACACTCTACGTATGTAAGGGTAATTACTAAGACAAAGTGGAATTACGCGGATGTCCGCATAACTGTGCCATGTTGTTAATGTATATTTTAAAAGCACGTGAAGTCCGCATTAGTCTCTTTCTATACACACACACACACACACACATATATATATATATATATATACTAAATTACGTACACATATACTCAAGTTACTATTTACATTTGCATGGTATCAAACAGTTGCAGTATAATTATAAATGAAGATAAAATTAATATTTTATGCAAGTTTTGTATTCAGACTCCATTACAAATTTGAAGTTTTTGAAAAATGTTTATGTATATATATCCTTTTATATTATATAGTTGAATGTGTGCGGCATTCCACAAAAGCCCCTCACTGCTTTCTACCACCCCCCACAAATTAAGGGAAAATTCATTTTGTTTTTACGTTATTTTATCCCAATGAATATTGCTATATAAGCCCCCCCACACGACTTTTCGACTATTTCAATGCACTTCCATTGTTGGCGTGGAATCTTTTTTATAATTTCACTCTACAATATGCCCTTAAGCTTTACTTTTTTATTTTTACTAAATTTTTACACCACCCAGGAACCAAATAGATGGACTTTGTACATACTAACAATACTCATAAAAGTACATGATGATTGATCTCTAATGTATTTAAAAAAAATTTTTTTTTTATTTAAAACCGTTTGCCTTCTACCTCAAAGCTGACTTGAAATATTATAATTTACTAATAGAGGGTTGGCGCGCTAAGCTTGCGGGGGTGGAGCCCCTCTAGTATATATACATATACACCTACATACACATGTTCAGT
>NW_019379509.1:806443-859376 GCF_000648655.2 Copidosoma floridanum | reverse complement strand
ATCGACGCCCCGGGCGAAGACTATGCCCTGCTTCGAAGCCTGGACGAAGACTATGCCCTTTTCTGGAGTCTGGACGAAAACTATGCCCTTTTGTCTGTTCCAGACGAAAACTATGCCCTTTTAGGATCCCGGACGAAGACTATGCCCTTTTCCGGAGTTCGGACGAAGACTATACCTTTTTTATTAATTAATGTTTGCAAGACGTGCATATTTAGATTACAAAGTATTTTTTAATACATGAATAAATTAGCACGTTGAAATTAATTACAGTTATTGTTATATACAATTTACGGAATATTTTAAAATAAAGCACTAAAACCCCTTTTTTCCCAAGCACTTACCAAAACTCCAAATACTTATGCCGTTAGACCTGCTAAGAATAATTATTACATGTTGTTTTTTTACAAAGGCGTCTGTAGATTCACGTACATGTTAATCTCGATGTGAAGATAAAACTTATATCCATATAAATATATACACAAGTATCGAGAAATCTGAAAATGTTAAATCGCTTTCAGAAGCTTCGTATTCGTGAGCTTCTTCCAGCGTACTAGTAGCTAGTAGAGGGGTTAGTAAATATAATTGGGATATTTTTTAATTTAGTTTTCGTCTGGACGCGAGAAAAAGACATATTTTTAGCCCAGACTAAAAAAAATGGCGTAGTTTTCGTCCAGACTAGAAAAAAAGGGTGTAGTCGTCGTCCGGGCGGTAAAAAAGGAAATAGTCTTCGCCCGAACTCGAAAAAAACGGGCATAGTCCTCGTCGGAGACCAAAAAAGGCATAGTTTTCGTCCGGACTAGAAAAAAGGGCAGTCTTCATCCACACTCAAAAAAAACGGGCACAGTCTTCGTCGGGGACCAAAAAGGGTATAGTTTTCGTCTGGACTAGAAAAAAGGGCATAGTCTTCGCCCGGGACGTCGAAAGGGTATATATATAGTTTTCGTCCAGGGCCAATTAGGGCATAGTCTTCATCCGGGGCGTCGATATCTGTATAATCGTATGAATTGAAATATTTAGTCATCAATATTTTATATTATTATTACATAGCAGCGATATAGTATTTGGCACAAAAAATGAGAGTATGAAATTTTTATGTTTATGAAATCGGCGTTTGAAAA
This sequence comes from Copidosoma floridanum, assembly GCF_000648655.2. The sequence continues at coordinate 858,258 of NW_019379509.1, read as the reverse complement.
TATACGACGATTTTTGTAATTATAAAATTTAAAGTACAAAAGTAAAGGCTGTCCTGTTCTTCAATTTTTTAAAATTAATTCCTTACTTAAATTCAAGTTTTTCACGATGAATGTCAAAGTTATAATATGCATTTAAAGTTTTGTTATGCGAGCATCTCTCTCAACATACATTTAATATGACATGTATATACATAAAGAAGCACCTTGCTCCCGAAGTAGATGTCTTGGTGTAAACGCCTTCCGGTCGTCCTCGACACCAAATTTTTCCTTGGCTCGGCCGTCGGTGGCCATTATTTACAATATATCGCATACCCACATACACAATCTCACACATACCTCGTACTCGGTACCATTCCTGCATCCGTCTCTCCAGCATCAAAAATTTCGGCAACGCTACGACACTAGCCTTCACGACAGATCTTACGCTTTTACACACACAAATACTAGTGCTTCTTCAATTTTCTTATCCCCAAGTAAACCCACATACACTCACTCTCGCTCGCTCGGATCATTCTCAACACTTTGTCCCAGTACAGAACCCCAGTGCACTATTCACAGTACACTTACCTTCTCACTATCCTTTCTGTTGTCCAGTGCTACCTGGAGCTCGTCCTGACCTTAGTGGTAGATCGGCTACACGGCTGACTTTTGGTGAGTTAATTTTCTACTGCTTTTCTCTCTTCTAGCTGGTTACTCTCTCTATTCTCTACTATATTTTTCATTATACTAACACCTACTCGATCACTAATCTCCCTCTCTCTGCTGTTCTCTCCTATATCTTATCTAATCTTATCTAACTCAGCTTATACTTTTCTTGTAATTTTCCATTCTCTTGACTGCTCTGCTCTCTCTGATGGCTTATGCAATACTGCCTGCACTATAGTAAGTCTGCGTAGGTGCACGCGCCTCTCTCTTTGCATCTTCAAAACCTCCAACGCTCCTAAAAACTGAAAAATGTTTTGGAGGTCTTAAAAATTAAGGAATCAACGCGACGACCTGGCCCTTAATTTATTTCCGACATTTCACAGGCTGATGCATCTTCCTTCTTCCTCTTACACGCTTACTCAATTATACCTCACATACATTCAACTTATTTTCCTATCTTCGATTCTTCTCTCTACTTTTGGCTCGTAATTCGTATCCCCAAGAACACACATGAGAAAATGCGTTATGTGCGCGCGCAGAGGTGACTTATGCGGACACTCTACGTATGTAAGGGTAATTACTAAGACAAAGTGGAATTACGCGGATGTCCGCATAACTGTGCCATGTTGTTAATGTATNCTAAAATAAATAATTTTTCACCAAATTAAATATTACTATTACATAAATCTTTTAAAGTTTTATCCACTATTTTCAAAACTTTTTTAAAGATCTTTGAAGCGTCGTCCCAAATAATGACATTTACTCCTCGTAATTTTTTTCATCAGCTTCATATTCTAAAAAAAAACCTTCAATGTTATTAAAATGAAATAATAATCAAGATGTTTTATGACTTGCCATTCCTTCAGGTAATAAAATTGAAGCAATTCCTGTATAAGCCACAGATATAACCTTCTTCTTTATAAAGAAAAAATACTAAATTAATGTTTTGTATAAAAATGTTTTTACAGAACCTTCTGGATCATCAATAAAATGTAGTTTTGTATCACTGTTAATAATTTCATTGAAAATTATTTTTTCATTACTATTTAGGTTAACAAATTGATCCTTAAAATTTGTTTCTAAATCAATCAGAATTGTATTGTCCTCAATATTTTCAGATTTTACTTTTTTATTTGGTTCTGGTAGTCCACAATTTTTACACGATTTTTCTTAAAATTCAAAGATTTCATTTAAATGTCATAAAGCATTGTTTTGTTTGTCGTCTTTTAAATCTTAAATAAAAAATTTGTTGGAGAAGTTCCCAAATAGACTTACCCTAAACGTCTTGAGATATTAAAAAACGTGCAAAAAATTTTCTCAGTTGATATGGCAGCGTAACGTTACAAGCTTCTTTACATATTTTATTTATTTAAGATTCGTGTTCAACTTAACCTAAAGCAATAGCATTATCTCTAAACGTACTGTAATATATTTTATCAAATGTTTTTAAACTTTTAGAAGATTCAGCTTCACACGCCCAATTTAAAATTAATATTTAAAAAACGCTCAGAGTCCCAAAGTTTTTCCCATCGAATTGAAACAGAAGTATTCTGGAATATTCACGTATCTCATGTTTCTGCGAAACCATCTATTTTATCTTATTTAAACCAATCCATTAATGCTATTTCAAAGTTTTCTATATCTTTTAACATATGATTTTTTTTAAAAACTTTTTTGTGTTTATTTTTAAAACTACTGGTAAATTAAATATAGAATGACTACATGTGCAACATAACTAACATTGTACTGACAATACCGCTGCTGCTGCTGGCTCCACGGGTCCTTTCGTCGTCAGAGTGTGCTGCTGCCTGTCTCTGCAGGCTATTGTGACAACACCGCTGCTACTGCTCGTGCTTTGGTCATCTTCAGCGTGTGCTGCTGCCTGTCTCTGCAGGCTATTGTGACAACACCGCTGCTACTGCTCGTGCTTTGGTCGTCGTCAGTGTGTGCTGCTGCCTGCCTCTGCAGGCTATTGTGGCAACACCGCTGCTACTGCTCGTGCTTTGGTCGTCGTCAGCGTGTGCTGCTGCCTGCCTCTGCAGGCTATTGTGACAACACCGCTGCTGCTGCTGGCTTCACGGGTCCTTTCGTCGTCAGCGTGTGCTGCTGCCTGTCTCTGCAGGCTATTGAGTCGGCACCGCTGCTGTCAAGTCCTGCAGGTCTTTCGAACTCAACATAACTACGAATACTTGGTCCTGTTTACACGGTTTGTAAAATTGTATATTTTGGTTTGTAACATCAGTTCCTTATAGTTTTTCGTTTTTTTGTTTACCGATTGACTTGAATATATTTTTGCGAACTTAACTTTATGTAAGCACTTGTAAAAATTAAGAACACTACCGTCGTTTAGCGTTATTGTTGAATTAGTTAGCCTTTGTCTGACTCAAGTTTGGCTACGGTGCGCGGTTTGTATTTATTTATTGAATATTTATTAATTGAATTGAAATTTACCTTATCAAAATGGATAACCTTTATGAGGTACAAGTTAAACTGTTTAACAAAACTAAAGGTTCCTTCACAAACTTTAAGAAACTTGGCCAGGTAAAAATGACCAGGGGTCAGGCTGACTCTAGGCTTCAACAACTCAGAGATACTTTTGAACACTTTAAATCTACTCATGATGATATTATGAATATAAAACATTTACCCACAACTCATAATTATTTTAAAAATGAGTGCTATAAAGTGGTGGAGGATACTTTTTATTCAGTTCAGGGTGATTTTAACGATTTTTTCAATTCGCTTAATGATCATTCGAATCCGACAGGCACCTTACTTCCTGCCAATGCCAATGTTAGTTCGTTTCAGAGTTTCTCTTCTTTACCTTCAATAGACTTGCCATCCTTTGATGGTGATTTTGCTAGTTGGGAGAATTTTTGCCATGTTTATAGGGCTATAGTCCATAGGAAGCAAGAATTATGAGCTATTATTAAATATCAACATCTTAGGGCGCATCTAAAGGGTAAAGCTTCAGACCTCATTAAAAATATACCCTTGTCTAAAGAGAGTTATATACAGGCCTGGGATACCATAACCCGATATTATGATAATAAACGTCGTCTCATTAAAACGTATACAACTACTATTCTCAGTTATCAAGCTATGAAAGGCAGTTCTTGCTCTGAAATGAAGCGCATATCTAAGGAGATGATAAGTTCTGTTGACTCCTTGATTTCTTTAAAGAGAGCAGTAGGAGATGCTGACATATTTATCGCTCTTGTAGTTAGTAGATTTGATTTCCAAACGAACAAGGATTGGCAAAAAATGTTAGGTAGTAGCAGTGATCCTCCTACTTTAGGTCAACTACGAGACTTCATTTCGGCACAAATCATGACAATGGAATCGTTTCCTTGTAAACCTGTAAATAAGATTGTAAATATTCGCGCAACTACTCCTTTTAAAAATATTGGATCTTCTATAGGTAAGCCTATATCTGGTGTTACTGCACATCAGACAGTTATTTTAGATTCCATCGTTTGCCAATTCTGTAATTAAAAACATCATCTTGTCTTTTGTAATTTATTTAAATCACAGGATTGGAGCGATAAATGGAAATTTCTGAAGTCCCATCGTCTCTGTGTTAATTGTTTTGGTCCTCACCTTAGTCAGGAGTGCTCTGTTAATAACAAGTGTTCACACTGCAACCAAAAGCATCACACCATTATGCAAAAAGGGGATAAGTCCAGTTCTACATCTGTCTCTGCTAATAATAAGCAAATAAAATCTGTAAATAACTTGACGAACTCTTTTACTATACAAAACCAAACTCAGATTTCTTCAGAGTCTAGTATGAATGTACAGTCATGTAGTAGTTATAAAATCGTCTCACCCAAAGTGCTTCTAGCTACTGCTCGTGTTTTCGTGTATGCCACTGATGGATCTCGCATATTGGTACGAGCTCTCATTGATCAGTGCTCACAGATTTGTCTTATCACTAATCTCTCTGTGATATGCTGCATTTGAAACCGAGATCAGTTAGTACGACTTTGTCAGGAGTGGGTGGACTGATTTCCATGGACGCTAGTAAATCAGTTGCTTTCAAATTTAGGCCTCATTTTGAGTCTGGTTCTGAGCACCTTGTTGATGCGTTAGTCGTGCCAAAAATTTTTTCCTACGAACCACCTCTGGGTAGTCGTTTGGCAAATTTAGATTATGGGAAGGATGTAATTCTAGCAGATCCAGAATCTTACAGTTTAGATAAAATTGATATTTTGTTAGATGCATCTGTCCATGCAATTATTATCGGTCAGGAAGTTCGCAAATTAGCCACTGACTACCCAATTGCCACTGCTTCGCAAGTTGGTTGGTTGTTATCGGGTCAGATGCCCTTTGGTTCAGGTTCCAACTTGTCACAAAAATCACTAGTTATGGTTAATGTGGAGGAAACTCAGCTTAATGAGTTAGTTCAGCGGTTTTGGATTATTGAGGAACCTCTCAAGCCTCAAAAACTTTTGAGTAAAGACGAGATAGCCTGTGATGAGATTTTAATCAATGCACACTCTCGAGATTCAACCGGCAGGTATGTTGTACGGCTTCCTTTCAAGGTTAATCCTAAAACTCTTCCTGAGCTACAAAGACAATGGTACCAATCAGCGTTGGCAGTTTTTCACCCTTTAGAACGGAGGTTTGTGAGAGATAAGTCTCTACATGATGCTTATTCAGCATTCATGTCCGATTATACATCTTTGGGACATATGAAGGAATAACCGGTTGATAAATTAGCAGCTTGTTATCTACCTCATCATGGTGTTCTTAAAAACAAAAAGTTGCGAGTAGTTTTTAATGGATCAGCTTCTTGTAATTCTAGTTTCTCGCTAAATTCCTTTTTACACTCTGGAGAGAATTTGCTGCTTAGCTTATTTGATATTATTATCAGATGGAGATTTTACCAATTCGTCTTTACTACTGACATTGAGAAAATGTTCCGACAAGTTTTGGTAGCTCCTAAAGATCATAAGTATCAGGCCATTTTATGGAGACCTAATGCATCTGTACCTATTCGATCTTACGCCTTAAACACTGTTACATATGGTTTGACAAGTTCACCTTACTTAGCCACACGTGTTTTAACGCAACTTGCTAAGGATTACACTGAATCTCCTTTTATAGCTGCGTAAGTTCTTTGTAAAGACTTCTATGTAGATGTTTGTTTGTTTGGTAGCCATACGTTAGATGATGCTAAGATTAAATGTCGGCAACTCATTGAATTGTGTGAATTAGGTCAATTTCCACTGAGAAAATGGTCAGCCAATTCATCTGAGTTGATAGCTGAGTTACCAGTAAGCCACTTATCTAATAAGCCAAAGATCCTAAGTGATGATGAACCAATTAATTCTGTTTTAGGCTTACATTGGAATCCTAGTAGTGACGAGTTTCGATTTTTCATTACGGTAAACTTTGACACACCCGTTCGCTGGACCAAACGTACTTTATTAGCGCAGTTGTCAAAATTTTTTGACCCTTTAGGCTTGTTGGCTGCAACGATAATTTTTGCTAAAATACTATTTCAATCTCTTTGGTTGTTGCAAGTGTCTTGGGATGATTCTCTGTCACCTGATTTGGTTAAAACCTGGACTCATTGCTTAAATGAAACACCTTTGTTGAACGAAGTTCGAATACCTAGATGGAATCATTTTTCACTAGATTGTGAATCTCTCGAACTTCATGGTTTTGCCGACGCTTCTAAAAACGCCTATGCAGCGGCTGTTTATTTACGCGTTGTACGCGAGAGTGAGATTTTTGTACATCTTCGATTAGCAAAAACTCCGATTAGCTCCGATTAAAACGCTAAGTATTCCAAGACTAGAGCTATGTGCTGCAGAATTGTTATCCACAGTAGTTAGTCATTTTGTTGATGTTAATTCATTAAAAGAAGTACCAGTTCACATGTGGTTCGATTCTAGGAATGTACTACATTGGCTCAATGGACTTCCTTCCAAATGGCCAGTTTTCATAGCTAATAGGTGTTCTAAAATTCATGAATTGACTCCATATGCTAAGTGGCATTATATCACGTCAAAGAAAAATCCAGCTGATGTAGCTTCTAGAGGTGTTCGTCCAGGCCAATTGCTGAATCAAATATTATGGTTTCAGGGCCCTAAGATTCTTCATGAATTGCACCCTAACTATCCAGAGTTTGGAGTAGAAATGATTGCCCCAAACTCTATAAATGTAAATAGTTCAATGCCTTCTGTAAATAGTCTTGTAAATAATTCTAAGTCTTTTTATATAACTCTATTAACTCCATGTTCTAAGTGGGAACGGTTGCTAAGAGTAACAGCATATTGCTTTCGTTTTACATACCGTTGTTTACATAAAGTTAAACAAAAGAATTCACATTTACCCATAGCTGGAAATCTTAAGCCCCCTTTACAGGCTAGTTTGCAGTTTATTGACTTGTATTCTATTATTGAAGTTGGCTCGATTCACCTTTCAACATCACAAATTGATTGTGCTAGACTGTGTCTAGTTCATTAGCATCAACAATGTCACTTTTCCGCTGAGTTCAAGGTACTAACTTAAAATCAAGATCGTAGTTTAGGAGATAGCTCACCACTACTTCGATCTAGCCGTTTGCTTAATCTTACGCCGTTTATAAACTGCGGATTGATAAGAGTTGGGGGTAGATTAAGTAGAGCCTTACTTGATGATGATGCCAAACATCCCTTGATACTAACAGATAGAGATCAGTTGACATTTATGCTCATTGACTATTATCACAGATTAACTTTACATGGTGGAGTGCAGTTGACGATTATTACACTCTGTCAAACGTACTGGATTGTAAGTGGTAGACGGACTGTAAGAGCTGAGCTTACTCGTTGCTTCACTTGTGAAAGATATAAGTCTAAATCACAAACTCAGTTAATGGGAGACTTGCCTTGTTCTCGTGTTACTCTGAGTCCTCTTTTTCAAAAATCAGGGATCGATTATGCTGGCCCCTTTCCAATACGCTTGTAAAAACACAAGGGTAAAGGAACTTTCAAGGGTTACATTGCAGTTTTCATCTGCATGTCAACTCATGCAGTACATCTTGAAGTTGTGGAGGATTATACAAAGGAGGCCCTTATAGCTGCCTTTTACAGATTTATTTCTAGACGTGGCCACTGCACAGATTTATTCAGTGATCATGGCACGAATTTCATCGGTGCTGATACTGAGTTGAAAAGAATGTTGATAGAACGTAGTCGTGACCCTAATTTTGCCTATGAATTAGGTAAATCAGGTACACAGTGGCACGTCATTCCTGCTTCTGCTCCACATTTTGGGGGTGTATGGGAATCAGCAGTCAGATCCGCTAAACATCATTTGAAGAGTGTAGTTGGCGATCAGATTTTGACAGTAGTTAAATTTCCTACTTTATTGTGTAGAATAGAGGCATGCCTTAACTCTCGGCCCTTGGCTCGGCCCTCGGCCCTTAATGATGATTTCTCTGAGCTTGATCCTCTTACTCCTGCTCATTTCTTGATCATGAGGTCTTCATTTCTTGTGCCAGAGCACGATATTTCTTCTGAAAAGGTATCGCCACTTAAACGCTGGAAGCTAGTGACACAATCTCTCCAAGTCTTCTGGAAAAGGTGGTCACTTGAATACCTTTCCACTTTACAAAGTCGTTGCAAGTGGTTGAATCCTCCACGCTCGGTTTAGCCTGGTGATCTCGTGCTCATAAAAAACGAGTCTTCTCCACCTGGTAAATGACCTTTAGGCATGGTTGTTGAAGTCTATAAGGATGCCTAGTCTCTCGTCAGAGTCGCCAAGATTAGAACCGTTTTATCTAGTCTTGTAAGGCCAATACACAAACTAATATTATTGCGTACCGTATCTGAACTTGAGTCAGGACACAATAATATATGGTCTTATTTAGATCGGTTTTTTTTCTTTTCATTTACTATTATGATTTTTAAATCTCATATCTAAAAGTCACAAACCTTGCGAAAATATATATAAAATTATCAGTAATTTGTTTATTATGTTTTTTTTGATTTTTGAATTATTTGCTATTGTACGTGGAATGCGTTCCACTGCTTTATTCACACGGTACTTAGTTGTATATTATTTCTTTTGATGCACATTCGGTCTCACTCCTGTCCATCAACCTTGGGACTATGTAAAACATCAGTATTACTGATTGTTACCCGCTGAATGTCATTATATCAACAAAAAAAAAACTTTCATTATTTAGAATTTTTGTAAGTGGAATGCGATCCACCCTTTTGTCCTTCTAAGACTTGTTATTGATATACATTCGTTACACTTCTGTCTATCAACCTTGGGACTATGTGCAATATCAGTAACATTGTACTGATGTAAATAGAAAATTTAGTTTATGAGATTTGAAATCTCGCGCTTTAGAATATTCTCTTACCTATAAGGGCCAATCATGAGCGTGCGCGCGTCTATTAATACACCAATAGACTCTGTTTATCCTTACCTTTGTCCAGCAGCTTGCTGCTGCTGCAGTTATCGTCAGTCAGCCTCAAACACCCTTTTCGGTAAGTGGCTTTGCGCTCGTGCTTATAATTTTCACGTGTATCGTTTTCATGTAAGATTTCTGTAACGAAAACGATTAACATTTTCGATTGACACGTAATTTCTCCGTCTGACTCAAAAATTAGTTCTTCCCTCTTTTATCTTGCAAGTAAGCAAGTATTATGACTTGTTAAAGTAAAATTAAATAGAGAGATTGTTTTTTTATAATAAACGGCTAAAGTGTTTAAAAGTGTGTTGTGCATTTATTATTGTGTCCTTTTTATTTACATCCTTTTTCACGCTCCCCCAAATCCGGCCTGCGATACAAATTATACAGTCCACTATCTTACTGAGATCAATTTTGAACACTACATCTTCTTAAAGGGAACTCTTGAGATTGCCATGCCGCTTCTATGGGGCTTAAATAGCGGCCATCTACATAATCTGATGTTTCATCAAAAATTTCTATATCAACGTTTTTATTACTCGTATCTGTTTTCGTTATTTAACTTTATGGTCTAACCCTGTCTTCATAAACATAATCAAAAGTATTTTTTATACTTTAAATAGATGCACAATACTCAACAGTTATGTGGCATCTATATTTTGTTTATAAAAATGGATTGTATGGTACTACCATTGAATTATCAACTAAAATTTTTTAATTACTATTTTTGATTTTATATATGTGATTATCACGTTTATTTTTACTTCTTTTGTAATTTGGATATCCATTTTTTGTAAAAACAGTATTATTAGTAAACTTTTTTGTAAACTTTTTTGTACAAATTTTTTGATGACGGGTAAGACATGGACTCTCTGTACCATGAGGTCCATGACTCATGTGTTTACTAACTAATTTTTGTATTTGTGAATCAAGTGGACTTTTCGCTGAAATATATTAATCTATGTCTATAGTAGTAAATAATTAGTTGTTGATATGTAATGTTACTATAATACAAGAATGAGGTAATCCTTTATTTTGAAATTCAATGGTATAAACGTAAGCAGTAACTTTTTCGAAAATATTGTGTTTAGTTATATCGTCTAAAATTAATTTCAATTTTGTATGAAATAATCTAACGGTGATATTGGGTATATCATTTAGAGTGGTGCCTTCAGAAAAATTTTGTAGAATTTGATTTATTTTTAACCATTTAGAGTTACATGTAACGGTAATAAAAAAAATCAGGTCGTACAAACTTTCACATTATAACCATTGCATCTTGATTATGTTATTCTATTGTTTTCTGTCATAATAAAAGGGTGAAAAAAAAAATGTTGCTTTAATCTTTCAGCATAGAGTATGGAACTCAAAACTCTACTGTTTTGTCGATAGGAAATTTGATATAAGTAATATTGAAGCAACATAAGATTTTCTGCTTTTGTTAAAAAATGTTGTCAATCACATGTACTCCATCCTACATCTCCTACTGGAAATAATAAAGGAAATACTTTAGGATCAACATGCTGTATCAAGCATATAGCATCGATAATGCAACCTATAAGGGTAGTAATAAATCAGATGATTATATTTATATAAATTTTCTCGAAAAAATGTTAAACAATATTCGTGATGGCTTGTCACCTTATGATCTTAATTAAAAATAGGCACAGTAGTAATTTTAATTCAAAACTTAAGTATATCAGACGGCTTATGTAACAGTACACGATTGCGAATTACTAAATTGTTGAAGTATAACGTAGGAGGCGAAATAGGTATGGGAGAAAAAATTGTTAATAAAGTTTTTATTTCAAGAATTACTTTTAATACTAGACATACTTAACTATTACATTTCATTTTATATAGAAAACAATTCTCATTAGTTGTAGTATTTGTTATGACTATGGACAAGTCTCACGGTCAAAAATTTGACAATGTGGGATTATACTTGAAAAAACCTTTATTTTCTCATGGTCAATTGTACGTGGCTTCATCGAGATGCAACAATAAAATTTTTGTTTAAAACAGTAAAGAAAATGTTTTAAATATTGAAAGTATAGTTTGGAATAAAATTTTTTATTATAAGTATTAATGTTTCTAGCAATAAAATGCTTAGAATATTCTTATATGTATAGACAAAATTTATCACCTAATAATACATCCCATGAATTTATATTGTGTTTATCTATTGTACCAATTTCAACATTAATTTAAAACAGAATAGGAATAGTCCTAAGTCTTCCTGGTTTGATAAGGCCTTATAAGTTGACTCATGTCACGAATCATTTCAATGCAAAACTTTCGCGGTTTGTAATAATGATAAACTAAATGTAATTCACGCTTTGGGCAACGACCTTCTATAAGTGAATCATGACTTTCAATTCTTTCTTGAAGATGAGATAAATCATAGCGATAAGTAATAAAGAAGATTAAAAATAAAAAGTTTAAATATACATATATATATATATATATATATATATACTCACATCGGACATGAACACGTCTGTATACGCATCCAGATCCGAGAAAGACGGTATGGTCCCTGCCAGATTACCCAAAAGTATTGTGTGGTCGGAGGCGGGTGAGAGGCGGGGGGTCACAAAAAATTACGTGAGGGGTCTGTGGGGGGTTTTGCAAAAAACTGCGATGTGTCAAAATCATGAATAAAAAGACGGGTTTTCACCTTATTTTGGCAGAGTGGCAGTGTGGGGTGGTGTAGGGTGAACGGTGGTATGGGATGGCCCTGGGGGGGTCGTGTGGAATTTACCACCGAGATAACTATATTGTACATGAAGATATGTATCTTATATGTATACATTTACATATCCTATGTACATACATACAAATATCTGGTCTTTTAAAAAATTAAAAATGGTGGATCCAATATAGCGTCCTGATTCCGAAAAGTTAGAGGATTTTATTTTAAAAAAATACTGTCATATACTAATAAGAATTTTTAGCAAGAATTGTCTCTTGCGAATTTTCATTTAATTTCGCCGTTTTCGAGAAAAAAAGTTATTAATATTTACAAATATGTCCAACTTGATAAAAACGCATGTTTTGGTCCTAGACAGAAAGAGATAGCCTAACTGGAGAAGTTTGCTAAGTACGTTGGTTTTTAAGTTCGCCGACTACGAATCCAAGGCTGCGTGTACAAAAATTTAAAATGGTGGATCCTAAATGGCGTTGGAAAAGATAGGAAACTCCTAATATTTAAATTAGGTTATCAGTAAACTGCCATTTTCTTACTCAATGGACGTATTTGATGAATTTCAGCATCATGTAATAGAATTTGATATATTTCTATATTGTAGTGCATGTATAGGTACCATAATATCCACACTGTGAATGTGCTATTCAGATTCCAAGTGGACTATACAGGAAATTGACAAAGATTTCACTTGTATTATTTTATGTTAGATTATTCAACGAGATCTACATTTAAAGTAGTGTAAATATGATTTCAGTTACGAACATACCCTTGCCCTTATTATACACCCATAGCTAGGATAAACGTACGATAAAGATAAAGCTCTCAATGTTATTCCCTCAGAAATTATTTTAAGCTTTTCTAAATGACCTGACCTTTATATCTGATCGTGATATTTAACCTACATTTACGGTCAGAAGTATTTTTTTGTTCAAGAGTTCAACCTCTGTATCATACCTGGTACAGAGGTTAGATTTATCAACGAAAAAAATATCTAATCGTAAAGGTTGGTTGAATTTTAGCGTCAGATAAAAAGATCAGGTCATTTAACATCCCAGGCTACAGGGCAATTATATCTTAGCAAGATAAGATGTTTAAGACGATCCAATTAAATCCACTAAGATATGTTTAACAACCTTGCTAAGTCTCCTTTAGCAGGCCGCTCCCATAGAAGAGCTCGCGGACGCGTGCGTTTCGTAGATTTTAAAAATACTGGAGATCTGATAGACTTATAAGACTTGGATCTGATAAGTCTGGTAAGTCTGTTGTAATACCAGGCATTTTACAAAAAAGTATCAAGAGAACTTTTCTACTTCAAATGGATTACCGGAACCAGAAGTTTTTTTTTACATAAGTTACTCTTTTTAATATTTAATAAAAAAATTTTCTGTCAAACAACCACATACCTAAACTGACACCATGCTAATAGGTATAACCGTGTAACTCAAAATCTCGCGCTGACCAATTAGATTGAAACTGCACATATGATGCATGCAATATCTATCGTAAAAAAATAGTCATACACTGAAGAATACGAAAATTAATTTAATTAGAGAATACGTCAATAAAAATATGTTTCGTTCATAATTGGGATAGTAATCAATTTTGAGAAATAAACTTAAATTTATTTATTGATAGGTCAATTAAAATTTAAAGTAGCTTAAGAGCAAAATACAGTAATACGTTATTTTGTATATTAACAAAACAATATCTTTTGTTTCAGCTTTGTGAAAATCTAGTAGAAAATTTTTTCGTACTGTTTTCAAGAGCAGCTTGGCAAGTTGATAATATTTTTTCTATTCTTATTACTGTCATGCTCATAACATGTAACACATTGTTATCAGTATGTCTACATTTCAGAAAAAGATGTATACTGATAGATGTGTTAGTCCTTATAATAACCCAGGTCACGTGAGAAAAGAGCTAAGATGTATTTCTAAAATTATGCAAGCAGCATTCCCAAGTATCCTTACCACAGCTAGAGTATGTCAAAATTATAGACAGTTGTTCTCGGTAGTTTTGCGTACGTCTGTATAATTTCATTATGTTATTAATATAGGGATATGGGATAAAACGCGTTATCACTAGTTCTCTCAAAATACCATGTTATGGTTAATTACGTTTGTGGGCTTAAATTAAAGGTTACCAAGTATACTGTTTTGCTGTGTGCGTTTTTTAAAAACTTAAAAATGGCAGATTAGTATAGTAGCATCAATGTGTAGATATTATCTTGACTATTTGATTTTATGATAACTTAAGTGTTTAAATCATCGTAAAATGACAAAGAGTCATTTTTCTAACGTCTGTTATATTTTTAAGTACAAACATGAGCTGTTTATTCTCTATGTATAAAAAAATATTACCGTAACCTCAAAAAACTGCAAAAAATCTATTTTTTTTAGTATACAATAGCTAAAAATGTTTAAAAGTAATAATGTATAACTTATTACTGCTCATTAATAGTTGTTTAAGGGGGTTAGAGCGATGCACAAGAATCTTACGAAAGTCTTTGAAAAATAAAAATATGTTCGTTTGAATTGTTCCAACAACATATTAAAATTTTAGAAACCGTAGCCACGTAGTTTTTGAGAACAAAAAATAGCAAACTTACGACCTTATAATCTAATACCTTCTTGCTGGCGAAGCCTATTATAGTTGCATAGCCATTGAGGCTGTCATAGCTCCTCCCGTTCCCTCGCTTGCTCCATCCCATATCATAGGACACGATAATATTAATTATCTTATCGCATGTATTGTCAAAAGCAGCGGAATCGTTGGAAGCTTTCAGAAATTCCATTTCTGGATAAAGATCATTAACTATCTTAGGTGCCCTGTTTGTTAAAAAAAAAAAAAAATAATATAAAAAAGAGGGAAGGAAGGAAGGGAGTTAGTTAAATCACTGAACTGAAATAGGTGTGAATTAATATCAAAAGTTGTAAGGAAAGAATTTACAAAAATTTTCTAGATGTATGATTGTAACTTTATTGAATAAAAAAAAAATTCAATATTTTGATTTTTAAATATAACTGTCATACAATATGATAAAAAAAAAATGAAAATCATTTCCTCTCAATTGATTGAAAATTGAATGTAAAAAGTTTCAATTTCAGTAGTAGACAACTAAAAAATCATGTACAGTATATTTCTTATAAAAATAATTTCATCTGTAAAACCAATAGTATTAAAAATATTTTGAATTAAAAATTCAATATTTTATTTGATCCAAAATGAAAAAGTGATTGAATGACAAATTAATCAAATTTAATTGTTTTTCCTTACAAATTATCGCAAATCTGTTCCAGGTTCTGTATTACTAAGTGTCTTTCTTCGCTAGCTGCTTTTCTACAACTATCTTTGGCAGCCTTCTCAATTACTGGTCCTATTTCTCTCTCATACCTTTTGAACAAACTCATTGACATTTCAGGAATATCCCAGGAGTTTGAAATTTTGTTTAGCCCAGTGCATCCAGTACCAGAAGTAAGTGCTCCTAAATTAATTTGGTGACATATTAGTAAGGAAACGATTGAAGTTAAAGTCGCATACAAATACTTCTGTATTTACCTAAAACACCTGATAAGTTTCTGTCTGAGCTAAGTGCGAGCCATTCAGAACTTTCTTCCCCGTAGAAACCACATTTATAATATAACATGCTGGGCAAACTATTCGAAAAATAGAGTGCAGTCCTTCAAGAATTTCACTTTTGATATTTTCTAGGCTTAGAGTTCCTTGGCACCTACAGCATTTCAAATTTTTAGCTAGTTCTTGAATGTTAACGATGCGATTCCCTTCACATGCAAACGTTGAATCCCTCACGTCCTCTTCTTTTTTTCCCCCTTTTCTTGCTGCAACCATCGCCGAAATACTTTTAATTCTTTTTTCCAAAACTTTCTGTTTAATAAATCTTCCATTTTTTAAGCGCGATCTTCCAGACATGTTTATAAACACAATATAAGTAGTTGATGGGATTACGCAGATTGGAAGTTACTTTTTTTCAGTGCGTGAGAGATATACGCTGACACGCTGTCTGCTCGTACCTATAATGTATATATCTCAAGCACGAGGAACGGCGGCGGCGGGGTTGCCAGTTCACTGTAGTCTCACGCATACAAGTTTAAGTACGTGTACATATATGAGTCGCGCTGTGTATGCATGTACAGTAACGCCAAAAACTTTCAACAGATTCATGGAACGAGAGTACAGTCTAAACGACTCTACCTGTATACAGTACTATAGTATACTTTTGTCGTGGACAGTAGTACTCTAACCCCCTTAACTCAAATATGTTCTGCTTTGAATCCTAGTATATATCAGCATACTGTTAACCTTAAAAAAGTGTTAAAATAAGTTATATGTAGTTTAAAGTCACTCTAAGACTTATAAAAGTATATAATGAGTTTATTTAATTATCAGTTATAACATAAGAACTCTTTAATTAGTTTTTTACAACAACAATCGTTATTTGCATACATGATTTCTACTTTAATCGTCAAGAATAAACTATACTTCGGCAGTATAAAGAGACGCTACATCATAAAGTATAAGCAAGATTTAACAATTATAATAACTTTGAAATGTTTCTAAAAAAATTACAAATTGTTGCTTGCTAATAAAGTAAATAATCAATACAGTAAAATAATTTTAATTTATACGATTACTACTTTATTTGTATTACATATTTCTTGACATACACATTACATATCCTTATACGTTTTGTTTAGTTATTAAGAATCAGAAGAATAATTTGTTTTAAAGACGTTATCACTTATTTAATACTATACCCAAATAACTTATCTTTCACCTGAAGGCCTACAAAAACAATATATTTCGTTTGCCAAGCTAGTTTTCAAAAATCACAACAAGTTATATTTATTAAAAACTAAAGGATTTATATAACATCTGACTTCCGTTGAGGGCCCGAGCACTGCTTTTATTTATATTTATATAGCCCAGATCTTTTTGATGTGTACACGTTTAATAGTACAGTTATTTAAATCATTGAGCTGATAAACAACTGCTTTTTGAAATTGAAGACAAAGTTCTGTGTGCTTAAAAAATCATGAGATCACATTGATACAACTAATTTAAGAAACTTTTTTTGATGTTTGCAGTATGCTGATGTGTACTTAGATACACAGCAAGACATACGTAAACTAAACAACAAATAAGCAGTATTAAGTTGTATATGATGACTTTCAAACTGTTACGTCCGAATTTCTATAAGTGAAGGGTGGAACTCATGAATTCGTTCTACAAACAAATAAATTTAATTTATGTTCGTCAGGAATTAGCCATCAGCCCAAAGCCCTTATTTGCTCTTACTTACAGTGTACTTTTCTTTTAAATCGTTGATTTGGCGTTGTGGTGTTAGGTTTTACCGAACACTTGTTCCTCTTGGTTTCACTTTTTGGGCGAGTCTACATTTTCCTGGTTTGCTCGGGCTTTTTTTACACAGCGTAGTCACCAAACTAAGTCTTACATTTACTTGAAATTCACGCTTTTAACACGTAGCTTAATCACTGAACTAAGTCTTACATTCGCTTCAAAGACACAACAGAACGCACTTTCCAACCTTGACACGTACTTTAGAGCACTTGATGAATGAAAAAAGGCTAATACTTTTATGTGCAATAAGTTTTTATACTCTTGCATTTTACGAAAACACGCCAGGTTGGAGATCTGAACGACTAGTCAGAGCTTAACCCAATTACTTTCGATTGACACGAGCACAGTCGTGGTGTAATGATTTCACAGTTATTGATGGTCATGATGGTCAAAACTGCTGATCTCTCAGATTTTACATTAAGTACAAGTTGCTGTCGAAATCTTGTGTAATATTTCTTGTGAACATACGCAGTAAAGAATGTTGATATTGTTGATTATTCACATTCTCAGATTCAGTACTGCGAATTAATGGTGTAAGATAGGCGCTTTGTAAGATTGTTTGAGGCTGCACGCGTAGCTTGAGTTTTGCTACCGTTGCCTGTTTCGAAAGAAGTAACTTATACGTCACGCGATTGCAGAAGCAGATGTACCGTTTGATATCGGGAGATCACTGAGCTTTTGCTTTTTATAATTAAAAAAGCGGAACTCTGCGTTTTGAAGTAATAAGTATTAAGTATGTGAAATGGGATGTTACAAAACATTTTTAGGTATAGTTAACTAAAGAAATCGATTTTTCTACAATTTTTTGAGTTTATGGACGTAAATCTGTATACATAGTGAAGGATAAGCTTATGTTTATGCTGTGACCAAAAATTGAATGGACGTTAAAAAAATGGCTCTTTCAGTTGACGCGCTTCCTCCCGCATGTACATATCTTCTAATATTATATAATTATTTTAAAGAGTTATTCCACATACAACCCTCCCACTGCCCCCCACAGCCTCTTTTGGACCCCCTCTAAATGAGATAATATTCTATTGATTTTTACCTTATTTTTGTAAGGTTAAATTTTTGTCAAGCCCCCTCCACCACCCACAGTCCCCCGCTGGATTTAAAAAATTTTTTTTGCTATCCTCTTAACCACACTTTTAGTAAGGTAAAACTCTATCGGTTTTTTTACTTTATTTTCATGGGGTAACATTTCTGTTTAGTCCCTCTCTATCTCCCCCTCCACTACTCCTTAATCCCCCCCACCGTTATAAGATCTTATAACTGGATGACCCAATAAGCCTCTCACCATTTTAAAGAACTTCCTCTAGCTACCCGTCAGCTGCATCTCTAAATGTGGTAAAGCTATTCTGTTTACCGTGTAATTTGTACTTAAACTACTTTTTGAACCCCCCCTTTCAGCTTTCCTTACACTTTTTAAGAAACCCACCTCAGCCTCTTCACAAATTCTAAACACATTGTCTGAGGAACGTTCTGCGCTGGTTTTTTTTAAACTTACTTCTCCGTAAGTTGATCAACTGCATTATACCATATTAACATAAAAATTGTTCCAATTTTTAAATGAAATTAAAGTGGGGATAAGCCTTTACAAGAATTGTTTAGAAATTAAATTAAAAATATACATAAATATCACTATCAGATTTATCGTTACCTTTGTAAACAGCATGATTTATGCAGCAATACGTTCTCATTTCTCTTATAACATAATTTAGAATTTTATTATTAAAAAAGTTAGTCTATTTATAAAGAGAAAAAAATATAACGTTATTTATAAAAAAATTAATATATTTACCAAAATTATTGAAACAAACATCAGTTTTTCAATTTATATGGCACTTGAAATGATTTAATTTTTTCTTCTTGAATATCTAATAATAATTTTAAAAATTTTTTGTCAATCAAAGGCTTTTTTGAGAATTTTTTAGAGTTTTCTTTAAATTAAAAAATCGAATTTGACAGTAATAAAGCTTTTTTTTTTTTTCGTTTCGAAATTTTTAATAAAAATTGATTATATTTTTTTCATAAATTTTTACCTTTTCTTCAGACAGTAGGAACCTTGAAAAAAATTTCTTAACTGGCATGGCAGTATAATGTTACATGCTCTTTCCAAAAAAAGTATGAATTGGGAAATTGTGTTCTACTAAACCTAAGGCCATAGCATTATCTTTAAATGTACTATTAAAAATTTTATTAACTGTTCTTTATATTTCAAGGGATTCTGTACCATTAATGCAATTTAAAATTAGTTTAAATAAAAACGCTACGAGTTAAAATATTTCGAAATTGTTGCGGAATTAATACAGTTTTGTTCTAAAATATTCATTGAGCGAATTTTGTAGTTCAAATTTTTGGTAAAAAATTCTAAACGACAAAAATTCAATTGTTGTAAACGGGAAATAATATTTTGACCTGCTTTTAGTCTGTACGATAATGAATTAAAACAACTATTGAAACGATGATGATCTGAGACATTTTATTCGATTATACAGTAATGTTTCCTTTCATACATTATGTAGAGCCAATGTCGTACGTAAAAAAAAGCTAATTAGAATTCGAAAATTCAAGTAAAAATTTGTCACATGACATCTTAATCTCTTATAAACAATTTTAATAATCCTTTTTACTATAAATTACACACACACACACACTCACACACACATATATATAATACAAAAAGTTTTTTCCATTTTCATACGTATTTAAGATANACTTGTGTATAAAAACGTTCCCCATAGTAAATTATTTTTCACAATTTTTTGTTTTTTGTGTACGATATTTTTATTTGTATCTGTTCCATTTTTTAACTAAATTTTTTTCCTGAAATATTATTTTTTGAATCTATTTTACCATCCATGACGCTACAAACTTTCAGTTTCTTATTAGAAATTGTCATGTTTCTATTATCTGTAACTTTCTTTTCTTTAAATTCTAGAAATTTTTATTCATATTTTTCTTTAGTTTTTTCTTAACTCTAAATTTATTATGTTGGAATCAGTTACAATGCCCGCTATCAAACTTACCAGAAAAAAGTGTAAAATTTAAATTACTTGAATTATTTTTAACACTATTAGTAAAATTTAAATTGTTTGTTTTTAATTGTAATGAAAGTATCATATATTTTAACGAAACTTTTGAATTAAACTTTTGTTCTGACAGTTTTATTTATTTTCATAAAAAATATTTATATGAAATAAACGTTACTTTTAAGAGTATGAAATTACGTGACCCATTATTTAGGACCAAAAATAAAGTATTTGTATTAAATCACACAACTTTTATTTTATGATAGAGTATTGGGCTTTGAGTAAAACCTTTTGATTCTTTCCAAAGCCTCTGTAAAGGATTATAATTCATTAATAGCATAGTCTGAGCAACACTTTAATATTTGTTCTAGCTCTCTTTAGACATTCCTCACTAGCACCTTAATAATGACTGTATCTATATAATTTGTCAACACATTTTCACACCACTCTTTAGGTACTAATATACAGCGCTGTTTTTGTTTTCTCTGATATTCACAGTACGTTTAATAACTGCATTAATAAATATGTATAAAAGCATGAAATATTTTAATTCTACATAAAAAAACAATGAATAATCTTATAGAAGACTAACGAAAATTGTTTTCTGTATAAAAAGAAATATAAGGATGATAAGTTAAAAAATGTTTTGTCAATCAAACGAATTATTGTATAACGTTTTTTAATACGAAAAAATGTTCAAACATATGATGATTTAGTAATTTCTTGTATAATCATACTTCTGTTACTTTTTTTTTTTAACTGTAAGTGTTGAATGATTATTACCATCATTTAATCTCGCCTCTTATTTAAAACTGAAGGTTGTGGACCGCATTCTCATGCTTTTTCACAGGCTGTGGGACTAACAGACACTCCAACTATTTGGTTATTTACTAGTTAAGAAAGATAAAAGAGAGAGAGACAGAGATAGAAAGACACAATGTGTGTAGGTGTATTTATTTTTTAGACTTTATTGTAATCGAGTACATATATTTCGCTGCGGAAGGTCGTCTATTTCCTTTACTTCAATAATTGGGGTTGCTTTTCGAATTGCTCCTGCTACTGCTGCATCACACAGTTGGTGATATACAGCCTCATACCTGGTGTATTGTGCGATGTATGGCTAATCTTTAAAAATAGCATAGAACCAAACTTACTTAGGAGTATCTCCATTTGATGTTTATTGATCGGCCCTTCGATCATTACATCCAACCAACGTCCATTCTCCGATATAATAAGAATACTGGTGATTTTTTTGTTTATTAGGGACGCAGGTGCCGTTAATGCTGCTTGATTTCTTGCGTTATCCGGTGATTGAATAAGTGAGTCAAATGGCTTCTCTGGTGGTGGTGCTACCCTTAAACCGTTTGCCTCAATTTCTGCCTCTGACGGTAAACTAAACACCACCTCATAACTAGAATACCCGACAACGCAGAACTCCCGTTTTATGGACTAGACTACTTCAAAGACTTAAAAGATTTCCTTTAGCATTAGTTGGCTGTAACTTTCCTGCAATAGTATGCTAAGTCGGTGTCCATCAGCCACTACTTAGACGATTTTTGGGTCTTGTTTGTTCATCATAAATTTTATTTTGTGAGTGTTATTATGACCATTGTATGTGCTAAATCAAGTAATTGTATTTGAATGTGTTTAATATGAAATGTAATACAGTTTATTCTTTTTAAAAAATTTTAAGAGATAACGACTACACTGAACTTTTTATACAAAAATACATATTTATCGTTACCTTTGTAAACAGCATGATTTATGCAGCAATACGTTCTCATTTCTCTTATAACATAATTTAGAATTTTATTATTAATTAATTATCAGTTATAACATAAGAACTCTTTAATTAGTTTTTTACAACAACAATCGTTATTTGCATACATGATTTCTACTTTAATCGTCAAGAATAAACTATACTTCGGCAGTATAAAGAGACGCTACATCATAAAGTATAAGCAAGATTTNCAAATAAAAAATACTAATACTAATAATAACAACTTACTCAATGAAAATCTACATTATAAAATAAAAACTCCTATTCCTTATAACCCATTATTCTTCAAATTTTGTTCGAAAACTTTAAAAAAATTAAATATACAATTTTATCCTATCATTCAAAATAAATAAGACAGTTATTATTCTTGGAAAGGCTAAAATTGACAAGTTCGATGAAACCAATGTCGTCTATCACTTCGCTTGCGATTCTTGCGCTGTATCATATGTAGGTAAGACAAAGAGAGCATTGAAAAAATGCCTGAATCAACATAATAGTATAAAGAAAGATGAACTATTTGTCACTTTACAAATGAAAAATTTTAATCACAATTTAGTTTTTCTCAAACCAAAATTCTACACCATGAACCAAATAGACAAAAAAGATTAATATCAGAAATGTTACACATACACTAAACTAAACACACAATTAATAAAAAAGAGGACACTTTATTTGTCAATAATATATATAAAGATTTAAGAAGTAATCTATCTTAATTCTATATTTTAGATACGTACATACGTTATCGATATGTATGAAAAGCGTACATTTATTGTTTATATTTATACACGTAAATACATACATGTTTGAGACATATGTTATTCGTTTAAGTTGACCAACAGTCTGTAACGATCGTCATAACGATATAGACGTGAGTAACTACTTGAATTTTTAAAAATTATTTATATCTTATAGTTTACTATTTACATATAATCATTTATTGGATTAATGAAAATATTGTAAAAAGTGGTCCTACAATGTAATTTAAGATATGTATTGTGTTTTTCTGTTAATAAAGTGAGTCTGATGAGGTTGACGTTAAGACCAACGAAACGTTGCTCAAACTAACGTCCGATATTTTTGAACTTCGTTTATTCTCACTCCTAAATTAGCTCTTACTGATCGTGTGCATATGCACTGACCCGAAAAAATCATGGAAACAACTGAGAGCAGAACTACATGAACAACAAACAACATATTCTTCTTTTGAATTATTTATTTGTTTTTTTTTTATATGTTTCTAATAATTGTACGAAATATAAATTTGCTTAGTGTTTTTATGAAGTTTAAGTAAATTTTGAAACTAAGTAATGGATTATTTTGACATAGAATGTAACTTGTTGACTGCTAGGGTTCCATTATTAGGTTTATTTTCTCCTACTGTAGATTTTCTCTCGTGAATTGATGATTTTGGTAAAAGTCGGCCTTATTTCTGAATGTTGGATACGTCGTTGTCTTCTGCATGTTAAAACACATCTCTGATATGTCATGAACTCAACTTTTTGTTGACATAGAATCAATATTTTGCAATAATATAATGCAATATTTTGGTTCACCGTTCAGCAATGATAGAAAAGCGCTTTCAGGATCCATGTATTTTACATATCCTTAAGATAATCTTCCTCGCCGATCTCTGAAAGCATAACAATATTCTATGGTTCTAAATAAAGAGAAATGATTAAAAGAGTTTCTTTCCCTCCTCGTTCTATACCCCACTCTAAAAGACACATCTTTTTGGATCAATGTTCCGTATATAACTTTCACTTTATGGTGATGTGGGCAAAGAAATTTTTTTTGCTTTACAAATACTGAATTTCTCCTGAAAAGTTGAAAGTGTCTGAATTTCTTTTCCTATATTTAGTATTTCATTAGGTTTTTTCGTAAATGAATCACTATTATAAATGGCGGTTATAGTTCGATGTGTATAACTATGTAAATCCAGAAGTATGAGTATTTCTTTAATGCTTCATTTATTCTCTAATTGTTTAATGAGTTCATGTCAAGCATGATCTATGTTAACTTTAGTTTTTAGTATTATTCAATAGTCGAATTTCATCGTAAAGCCTTAAAGGAAAACAGTATCGAATTACTACTGATTTATAAGTCCATTTCCAACTTTTCGGATGTATGGCGTGGGGGTATCAAATTTCGAGTCTTTATTATAGGTTTAGTTTTGAATAATGAAGGTATTTTCTTGTTTTTCTTTAATTTTGACATAAAGTTTAATTAGTTCGTGTTCTTTTGGTTCATGTTTTATAGTTACTCTGGATTTTGTGTTAAGGGGGCTCCTTCACGAAAGTCCCCAAACAGAGATATATTATTTCTTGTAAATAAAAGTCTACTGAATTTAATGGTGGTCTAAATTATATTTCGAATGGGTCAAAATTTTGAGAAATCCGAGCTCAAAGTTGTAACTATTAGCACGTGTTCCTATGGGGCAGCGTGAAAAACAATTTGTTTTCGTTTATAATAAACCTAAATTAAATGTCCCAGCAGACTGAATATATACGTTTTGTAGATGAAGTCTTCCTCTGTAAAATGCTGTATTAAAAATTGTGGTTAAAGGACCATTTTAGCGAGATATTTGTGATGGAAATAAATAAATAGTGTCCGGGAGGTCAGTAGCAGACGTACTTGTTCACGACATATATATACCATATACCTATATATTACATCGCTATACTACACCAACACAGGTGGTCTGGTCTGGTGGTGTATCCACGTATGCACTAGACTGGTCAAAACAATAATTAATTTTTCGTACAAAGTTAAACTACACACATAAATATCATTTTTCCCACTTTATACGTTATTAAAAATATCATAATGATTTTCAGACACATTTGTTTATTGAAAAACAAAACTTTATTTTTTGTTTGTCTTTGACCTCAGCAGTAGTCGTAGGAGCCCCCTTAAGTGGATTAATGGTGAATTTTATAAATTTTTTCGAGAGACTACTTTTCATAGTCTTCTTAAAACAATTTCTTGCTTTGCTGATAATTATTGCTATTACAATTGTAATGATAAAACCTTTAATAACATTAAGTAATAAACTGAAACAAAATCTTATTTGTTAAGAGGGCTTGATTTGCCAGCATTAAGGTTCCTGCTCAGTTTCTTGTATCCTGGGCTACTGGGCTACTTATTTCCTCTAAATATCTTGGGAGAAAATAACTTCGGATACGCTTGACCTCTTCGTAAATAATGCAAGATGTCAATCACATATTTATAGGAATAAATAATATGTTCTGAGTTAACCTCAGTTCTTCCAAGGTAAGTTGATAAACGTGTTGGATATCTATCGAGAGTGAAATTTTGTCCTTAAGTCAATATATCAGCAACTTGTTTTAGAATATGCTCATAGCGTTTCGTAGAATCGTATGGTTCTTTGAATGCAGCTGCCAAAATATAGCTGCTTCGTTTATAAAATTTAATATATTTTTTTTGATTGGCACGCAAACTGTTAATGTTAGTGTTCATAGCATCAAAGACGTCGGTCGTGACTTAGCTAAAAAGTCCTTTAGCAATGCTTCTTATAATTTCAAAAGTTGTCAGTCTTTGTTCGTATGCTGGGAGGTGAAATAATGTTATCTCCCGCATAGGTTCCTACAGTATTTATTATGTTCAATAGTGTTGCTTTAATATTTTTCAATCGCATTATCTTTAAATTCAAGAGTTTCATTTCCATATCATAAGTACAATTACGATAACAAAACTGTACAATACAATATCAAAAGGTATTTTTTATTCTTGAGTAGGGGCATGTTTCAACATGAATTTATTAATATCAAACTATAACAGTATCTTCCGATCACCTCTTTCTATTCTTGTAATACCGATTCTTTCCTAGTATATTCCAGGGTCTGTTTATTCCAGTGGTTCTATGTTAAAGTTGCAATGATTGGCATAGTTTAAATCATGCCAACCTTTAAGCGTTATTGTCATAAAGATGGCACGTATAAACCGCATCGTGGTTTTTTGAAAGACATGCAGAATGTAATTTTTACAAGAATACTATCATTTGGAAACCAGTTTTAATTTATCTGAGGGTTTCTGTATGATTATACTATTGTCTTATTAAAGTAACTAACTATTTTCTTCTAAAACTGTTATTACTTATAGGGGTACATTATAGTAGTGATTAAATTTATAGATACGTACTTATTTCTTTACCCATACGTTATCTTCTGATTTAACATTAGAATAGTTGAATTTATTTTTGCTTGTACTCTCATTTTAATTTGTTGATTTCCTGCCACCTATGACATTCCATGAAATCGCTCAATAAGATCTTGTCAATATAATGGATAAGTTCGTAACCTTTTGTGTTTACGTATTTTTAAGGGCAACCTTACTACTCTTCCGAATACTAGTTCATAGAGCGTGAAATTTGTTGCTGCATGTACACTTGTGTTATACGTAAAAGCTACAAATCTTACCAAATTTTCTAAGTTATAGTAAGTTTTAGAGTAAATTCTTATGAAGGCAGCTCAGGCAGCATAATTTTGCTCTAGTGATCTGTTCGTAAATAATATGCTGATGTAGTGAGGGATTTTAGGTTGGTTTTTAAGGTTTTTATAAATTGTTTCAAGAAATTAGACATAAATGTTGCATGTCTGTCTGATAAAATTGCCCTAGGTGCACCGTAAACAAGTATCAGATTTTGTACGAGTACATTAGCAAGCGTGCCTTATCTTAGATCTTGTAAAGGGACTAATATGATGTTCTTATTCAAATTACTATGTACGGTTAGCAAATGTCAATAACCGTTTAGTGTCATTCTCAATTTATCTTCTTTTTTTGATATTTACTGCATAGTCCGACGTAATTAGAAATATCGTTCCTCATGCTAGGCCAATAAAATTGTACTTTTATTTTCCGATGAGTTTAGTTCATTACCTTGTGTCCTCTAACAGGGCTGTCATGTACTTTTTGTATTATTTGATTACGTTCTTGAATTTACAAAAAATCGACTTTACTGTCACAGACAGTAATTCGTATAAGTGTTTTATCAAATGTTATGAATAATATATATGTTATCCATCCAGGTTCTAATTTGACTGTACGATCCCCTTTTTTGAAACTTGGAAACTTTTAAGATTTCTCAGTAATTATATGTTCCTGAGTGATTTAAAAGCTTTTGTACTTTATTAAATTCGTAGGTTTTTCACTAATAACGATAAACATTATATTGTGTCCTCCATAGGGTGTTATTAATATATTGCCAACTTTCGGTTTCTTTGATTTTAAATGATTGAAGTTCAGTGCACCTATCGATCTCAACAGTCTTAAGACAGATGTGACTGGTTGACAATATTTGCTAATAAAACGAACTATCTTTACTCTTTTATATCTAAAGCAATATTTGGTGGTAGTGACATTGTTTACTAGCTTAGCTCTATTCACGTTCTTATAATTATCAGTACTACTGCTACTATAACCAAGACTTAAGTACACTTTTTCGTACTGTTGTTTATGTCGATTTATGGTCTAATCGTAGCATGAAATCAGGTACAATGTTTTGATTAATTTAATTAATTTTTATTAAAGTTATCTGGGTTATTATCTGTTATTTGTGTCAAGTCAGATGCTTTAGATCGTCTTTTTTATTTGCAGTAATAGTAGTACTCGTGTGTGTTAGTGTACTAGAACTTAATGATGTATTTTTCTGAATACGTGGGGTAATTGATAATTTTTCACGCATCTTTATTAAACAGAGGCTTGAAATTTGTTATACGTCTTATATCTGCAATTCTTTCATTTAATACAGAATTATCAAAATAATCGGGGTCATAAGTTTTATTTTATTTTGAATGTCTTCATTTTCAGGATCCCGCTTATTTTCATCAATAAATTTAGTCACTTATAAAAGCTCGTATCAACTTGTTCGGGTTTATTGTTAGTGTTAAACTTGTCCAAATATTCTGAAAGACTTTGGTTTAATTTTTCAGTTTACTCGAGTCGTTTTCAGAAAACGTACTTGTCCTCGACGACGTACCAAGGTTGATTATATCTTTGACTGGTAATCGTGGCATTTGTTTATTTTCAGAACTATTAGACTTTTTTTCTTTGATTTTTGTACTCGTATCACTAGCGTGTGGTGTTGAGGCTACTGATTCTACAAAAATGATTTTGAATGAGCTAGAATCATTGATGTATTTTACGTGAAATTTTTTAAATACTTCGTCGAGATGGAGATGATGTGTGTTGCTGTGGGAATGTGTTTGTTCAAATCCTTTAAGCAATTATACTATATTCTAATTTCGGCTGATTCTTGTTTGTTTTTGAACTAAGGGGTCGTCTAAGGCCCCTTGTCAATTTTGATACATCTGTTCTTTATTTGTTCATGCTTCTAGGTTTTGTTACTTCTACTATGTCCCTGAATGTTGTTAGCAGTGCTTTAAGTTTGATAGTCGTTAAATTGGATGTTCAACTGTTCTTTTTCTCTGACTTAGTGATTCTATTTACCTTATATCCTCTATTCTCGTTTGAGCCATCATTATCACTCGTAATATCTATAATTCGTTATTTATCTTGTGTCTTCGTACAGAAATGGTCCTACTAGATTTTTAGATAATGTATCTGTGTTGGTATTGAGTTTTCCTGGCTTGTATTCAAAATTGTATTCATAATCGGTGAATTAAAACATCCAACGCATTAAACCTTGTTTTGGATCTTTTTTGTATGAATCCAATTCAGTGGCTCTTTATCAGCTACAAGAACAAATTCATTCTCTAATAAGTAAAAATTTAACTAATGCATTGCTCATAATACAGCTAAGCACTTCTTTTCAGTCGTGGAATAATTTATTTCGACTTTATTGAGAATTCCTGAAAGACAGGTGAAGGCTGGTCAAACAGCAAACTTATCTTTTTCTTAACCTTATACCAGTTCAATAGCTAAGTCAGATGCATCTGATATCAACTTCAGTTATTTATTAAAGTCGGGAAATTTTTATATAGCCTCCTGACATAGATGGTTTTTAAGTATTTGAAAACTGTTTTCTTGTACTTCGGTGCATCCAAATATTTCTTTCTATTTGAAAAAATCTAACAGTAGCTTTGCTATCTTTGAAAAATTTTCAATAAAACGTATATAGTACCCTACTGATCCTTAGCATTGGCTAATATTTTTTATACTTTATGGTCAGGGAAACTCTATAATGGCTAGTACCTTTTTGAAGTAAGGTTTAATTCTTTGTAGACTTACAATATGCCTGAGAAATACTACTTCTTTTAGCACAAAACCAACTTTATCTGGCTGGAGTTTAATATCTTAACCGCTAATCTTAACCGGTCGAAAACTTACCCATTTTTATGGTCGTAATCTGCTTGATCTTTGGCATAAATAATAATGTCATTTGAATTTACCAACATTTTAACTCTAATAAACCTCTTAACATGAGGTCCATTAGTCGTTAAAATGTGGAGGTGCATTTTGCAACCCTTCGGGCATTTGTCCGTATTTGTCATGTCCATGGGATGACATAAATGCTGTTTTATACTTATCATGTTTAGCCATAGAAGTTTGTTGGAATCCTTTTTTTGCCAATTGAAAAACTGAAAAATATACGGATTCTTTCAACTGATCTACAATATGTGCGATGTTAGGAAATAGATATGCATCACCAATGGTTTCGTTATTAACTTCGTGGAAATCAATTACTTTTATTTTTCTTGAATTTCCGTAGCTATCAGATTTTTTAGGAAGAATTAAGAACGGAGAATTATACGATTATGACAAAGACTCAATTATTTCATCTGTAAGTTTTTTTGCTATGTGTTCTTCTAAAACTTTTCTATGTACCGGTAGATGACGATATTGTTAAGTGTTGATAGGAATGCTATTTTTTGTCAGGATTTCATGTGCAACGAGTTTAGTACAGTGTAAAGAGTCTTCCAGTAACAAGAAGATTTGTGAAAATTCAGAAGTCAGTCGACGAATTTGGTCTCGTTTTTCCTGGTTTAAGTGACTGGTACGAACAAGTTTTTTAAAAGTCTCTTATCCTATGTATCCTCTTGTTCGTTTCTTATCATTGGTCTTTTATATTCGATACTAGTATCAGTGTCAAATGCAGATGCAATGTATTGGAAGGGTAGAATTTCTCTCGGATCTATTGCAATTGTAACATCGTCCTTATTAGTGTATACTGCCACTAGCGGCCCCCCGTCTCAGCTTCGCCCGAGACTCACTAAATGGAACACCGAGTGTGTTGACATGTAGTGTCAAACGTTTTAAGTTAAAAATTTTTTATTTATAGTTTGACACTTCTCAGAACAAAAATCTTCTTATTGAAAACAAATTTGTTTGGAATGCATACAATTTATTTGGTCAAGTGAAAAGCCGTAAAAAGTGAAAAAAAAAATAATTATGCTGAAAGTAGCCTGCATTCCCTATATCATAAAATAATCGTTGGCCTTAAAAGGCCGTTACTTTGCAGTTTCTCCCGTATAATCTATGAACAGGGCTCTTTTTTAAAGCTATTGAGGTTCAAAGCTCACAAAGAATATATCATTAAAAAAAATTTTTCTCTTATCTCACAACTTAATTACCAGAGCAACAAAGTACTGTAGCTTAATCTCTACGTTATTTATCGCAACAAAAATACAAATACATATTCTACCTATTTCAAAGTCTGGAAGATTCAAGAGATTACTATAAGGGTTATAGTGAAAAGCTGATCTCTCACTTAATAAATTCTTTCGTCATTTTCTTGACGCCTAAAATTGTATTCATAAGATGCATTTGAAGTTTTCCTTTAATTTGACTTCTTGTAATTTTTAGCATAAATAAGACTCTTGTGAGCCTTAAAGACTATTTTTTTTAACTTTATTAGGTTATAATATATTTATTGGCAAGGTAGTTCAACGTCCGATGAACCTGAAAAGGACCGGTGAGCTTTTTAAGTAAAGACTTTCTTGACTAAAGTTTCCAGTGATCTTCTCGGGCCTGTTATTGTAGTACCACACTAATCGGGAAGAAAACTATAATGTTTGAAGCTTTGGAGCTAGTTGTAAAGCTCTTTCCCAACGTCTCCTGGCATAACGTCAAAGACGGTGTCTAAAGCACCTTTTTTTGCAGACTTAGTTGTTTTGGTGATCTAAGGTGAAAAGATTGGTTCGTGATGCTTGCCCGTTGGAAACTGTTCTGTTGGCTCACGTTTATTGTTTTTTCTTCACAGCTGTCAGGTTCTCCCAGTGTAGACCTTGGAGAAGATAAGTGATTCCTGGTTGAATGCTTCAAGTCAAGAGGTTAATATAGGGTCGTCAGTCACCGGGGTTCCCAGCTTTGCAACGAACAACTCTGCTCGTAACATTTGCCAGTGAATGACTGACTTGGTTTAATAGTGACCGACTTTACATAGTCTTTTAATTGACGAATCGTCTCCGGAAATCGTAGTAAAAATACATTTGTTGGCATGATAATTTAAACCTAGGTGGGCCTATAAAGGACAGATGAGATTGATGGTTAAGTAGGGAACGTAAATACTTATAATGGCCCTGAGAAGGGCCAGTGGTGAAACTTGCAGCTATTCCTTATTATTATTCTTGATGATAAATAGCCAGCTGCGGGTAGCTTGACGCTTATCCTTTGAGTCTTTGTGTACGGAGACCGTACAGGAAGGGAGGCACGCCGCTGACTAAAGAATATCTCGTCTTCAGGTCGTTCCCCGGATAACCAATCGTTCATCGGTAGTCAGGAAAGTGGGCCTGGAGAATACCTTCTCTGTAGATATGCCGTTGAGATGACGATTAGGAAAGCGGCCGTCGTGGCGGCCCGTACTCTTCAGGGCTGTCTTCCCTGGCTCGCATTTGAAGTAGAAAATTCTCTGACGGCATCAGGTCAGATGGTTGAACGGCTACAAAGCTTTGAAGTGCTGGAGCAAGTTGTGCTCTGGCTAGAAACGTTTCCTGATATTCTACCGGAGACGTTGACGTTCCGAACGCCTGTTTTTCCGTGGCACTCGTTTATTTTAGGGATGTGGGGTAAAAATCGATTTATTTCGCTTGTCCATAAAAGAAGAGTGTCATCGGTAGCCAGGATACCCAGCTGCACGACGGACTCCTCTGTTCTTGCTGTAATGGGTTCCTGTCTACTCGATGGGGCATGTTATAACCACTCTTCACTATATTTGATTACGGATTGCTTCAATTTTACCTCGACGCTACCTTGCGGATTCTACTGAACTAAAGCGCAAAGATAGATTATTCTAGCAAAACTTTGAGCTTATTTATCGCTATTGTTATTAACTTTTTCAAGAAAAAAACTATGCGAAAACCATCTTGGAATCATTAAGAATAAGTATGCAAAATTTCAGCAAAATCGGTTCAGTAGTTTTCGTGGTTAGCGATTACAACGGTTTTAGCGACTTTGCTGCATATATTAGTAAAATAGCATTACGTTGCCCCTTCTCATTTTCGACTATTTTTCCCCTAGATACACATCATGTTCTACGCTGTTTTGTGGCAAGTACCCTTCAGTTCAGTTAGTTATAATCAAATTAATTCTTACTATTTGACAGGTTCGTGCCCTAATCGTACATTTGATTAGTTTATTTAGTATCTTTATAGATCACAAGGTAACGTTTTCAGCTAGAAGTATTGAACTCTTTTTAATGCCATAGGCGTGGGGTGTTTTTCGGTCGTCTAATTCATAATTTTTTTGGTGTATGTGACTCTTATTAGTTTCATTATTAGTGAGTTTCATAAAATTTTAACCCCTCTTTAAGAAAATCAATTCGTCACATTTATTTTGGAAAAGCATATCAGTTTTAATGTCCAAATTTTTCAAATTAAGGTATGTTCTACTTCTCGGGTGAGCCTATGATGAATTCGTCATAAAATTGGTTTTGGTCAATTTTATACCTCAGACTTTTTTGTGCTTTTTTCGTGTGCCTATCGTAAATGTGTGTAAATATATATGTGTGTACCCTTTTTTTATTTATTTATTTTTAGATAGAAGTTTAATTGAACGAAGTAATTTCACGAATGAAGTTGAACGAAGTAATTTTTAAACAAAATTTAATTTTATTTTTCCACGATAATTTTTATTGGACTTTAAATTTTTTTCTTTTACAATTCTAAAAAAAAAAAATTTAAAGTGAAATAAGAATTATTGTGGGAAAATAAAATTAAAATTTGTTTAAAAATTAANTTAAATATGAAAAAAAAAATAATATATGAAAAAAAAAGGAAATTAAATGAAATAAAATTAAACAAGAAATGAAAACGAAAAAATTAAATAAATGAATAAAATATAAAGGGAATTAAAACAACAAACCAGGAGGGATAAATAGGTCATGGGACCCACGGTAAGAACGAAGTTCTTTAAACATGACATGAGTATGAGTATAAAAACACAATTTATCAGGTAACCACGGGGTCACCAGATCCATAGGAAGAACAAAGCTCTATAAACGTTAGTACTGCATTCATGTAGTTCACTTAACAAAAACTTGAAAAACGAGTGAAAAAAAAAAATAGTTCAGTACTCACGATATTTGAACTTCGTGAGTACTGTATTTATGCACGACGTTCTCACGAAGTTCAACCATCGTGAGTACTGAACTATTTTTTAATTTTTTTATTTTATTCTTTTATTTAATTTTTTATTTTTATTTCTTGTTTAATTTTTACCTGGTTATCGCGACAGCCTTTTAGCCTAGTCACTGGGGCCACCCACTCACCACCTATGTATGAGGGTGTGTTGCAACACCTATTCTCAACCCTTTTACTGANCCCTTCATATTTTATTCTTTTATTTAATTTTTTATTTTTATTTCTTGTTTAATTTTTACCTGGTTATCGCGACAGCCTTTTAGCCTAGTCACTGGGGCCACCCACTCACCACCTATGTATGAGGGTGTGTTGCAACACCTATTCTCAACCCTTTTACTGATATCATACCTAATTTATGGGTGCAGTGCGAGTATCTCCGGTGATACACCTTACCAGTTAAGCTGACACTCTCTGCACCAATAGTGCATCGGGTCCACTCGCCACTGTGTAGCCTTTCCCCGGAGAGGACTTCATATTCCAGGACGTCCACTCCTCGCTGATTAAGCCAGCGCTCTCTGCCAAATCATTGGATCCAGGCTAATTAGCATCTCTGGAGAAGCCCCATGTTTCAGGGACGACTCCTTGCTGGTGTGACTGGCACTTCTTGCCTGGCGGCTGGCATAGGATTCGCTAATCTCTACCTATGTAGCCCTAACACTGTTTGGCATTTACCCAGGCCCGAAGGCCTGTGGAGTAATGAAAAAACCCTGGAATTACTCTGAAGGAAAATTCCACAGAAAAACCTGCCCCGAAACTGCCGGGGTTACATAGGAACTTTTTCCCGATGAAAACAGTTTTTAAAAAATTCTGCACTCACCGGGAATCTAACCTACGACCTCTAGAACAGCGTTGTATCAGTCATAAACAAGCTTACCACTAAGCCAACGTCCCTATTTTGTATACCCTTTATTTACGTATGTATGCATTTTACAGTATTTTTCATCTACTTTAGTATCTAACTTTGGTGCTCCTACTGCCTCCACACCATTTTGAGAGAATACAATAAACTTTAAATCCTCCATTTACAGTTAAATATTTTCTAATATATAGTTGTAAGATTAAACTTAGTCTCTGAATTAAAATAATAAAATTTTAAATTTTATTAAAGGGAATGCACATACTTATTACAGCATAATTTATTCGAAATATAGAGGCAGTGATTGCACTGATAAAAATATTAACATAAATTTTCGTATAGAAAGTATGAATGATACACATTAAGGATTATCGCCACATGTTTTTAATTTAAAAGTAAATGCTATTGGTTTATTGGTAAGAAACTTGACTATGTTCGATGCCTTGTGCAATAGCACTGGATCACGTACAAAAAAATTATTTAAATATAATTTGGAAGCAGGAATAATAACTAGTAAAAAATCTGGTTATAAAGTTTTTATTTTTAGAAGTAAAATGTCAGTTTTAATGAATCTTTACCGTTTATTACGTACAAAAGACAGTTTCCATTAGTTTTACATTTTTCCACTATAATCAATAAATTTCAAAGTTTAAGTTCCGATAAATTAGGATTTTACTACGAAAGACCTTAGTTTTCTTACAATCAACTATATTCATTGGTATTGAGTTGTAAAAATCCTGAAAACATATACATAAAAAATAATTCAGACATCAAACAAACACTGAAAACATTGTACGGCAAGGAATTTTTGGTCGTAAACAATTTTATTATTATTTGTCAAAGTTTATTCCTTAAAGTGTTTTCTTTTTTCTCAAAAACATTTAGTTTATGAAATACATAAAATGCATTTAAAAATTAAAATTTCAGGAAGTAAAAGCACGTAAAAAATCATTTATCAAACTATTACTTCATTCTTACATTGAAAAAAATAAAATAAAAACTAACATTACAAAATTTTTCATGTATATTATAACTTTGATTTTTATCTTGGAAATCTTGAATTTTGGTAATAAATTAATTTTACAAAATTGAAAAACAGGACAGCCTTTTATATTGTACATGAACTATATCGTTACAAAAATGCTCGTATATTTTTAAACGCAAATCTTATGATGATAATGAAAGTTTCGTAATTTTATTTACTGTTTCAAATACTATATTGCTGCTATGTAATCATAATATTTAATATCGATCAATAAATATTTTGATTTAACTCTTATACAGATAAGTACATTTTTCTTTCACAAAAAGCCTTTATAATTGAATTTCCATCTCTACATGCTGAAATACCAAGTATGTTGTATTTACCATATAATGAAATAATATTATACGAATCTATGTTTTATGTATATTTTAAGTATATCGACATATTAGAAACATCATAAAGAAAAATAGAACATACTAAGTAACACTTGTTAAAACTTGATTATATTACTAATAAATCCATCATTTTGTAGATATTAAGTTATAAATTTTTTAAGTTCTTATAAATTACTTAAGGGGATAGCGCAGGGGGCGAAGCCCTACTAGTGTCTATATGCATAAATATAACAGTCCATAAATAGTGTATTCTAATGAAAAATGTGCAAAAAATTTCTTGAAACGATTTACTAACATACTACATTTCAAAATACATTTCAAACCAACGATTACCTGCAATATAAGAAAACAAATACCATATCTGATAAGCATATTTATAAAAACTTAGACAACAGATAAAATTTAAGCAGATAATTAAATTGCTATACTTTATAATAAATGACAATGCATAACATATATTTGTAACTAAATTTATAGCGATAGAGACAAAGCATACATGAAAATTAAAAAAAATGGCGAAATAACAAAAAAATTTATTATATGAGGAGTTTACCATAAAAACAAACAAAAACTCATATTTAGCAGCAGCAACCACGTACATAGTCAACACAATTCGATTCTGACCGCCACTGTTGTCTGAATGGATTCGGAAGTCTTTCGCTCCTGTTGCAGCTTTTTTCCTTACGAAATTGTACAAGCAACTGCTTATTTTGTTTGCTCCATGTTTAGAAATAACCTCATCCTGTACAATACATTCGCCTTTATGATTAATCAGATCAAATATAGTAAAGTTTAATATTAAAAGTCTTCTTTCATGGTACATAGCTGATACGTCTGCCTCCGGGGTACTTCAAACTTGTTGTGGATCGAAAGAAACGGCACGAATAGATTTATCAACTTCTGCATAGACCATATTACTTCTTAGTAAGTTTCTTGCAAGCTCTTTTTTTAAAAGTGAAATTTATATATATATTGATCAGTGAATCACGCTCATTTACAGGGGTATTAAAATTGGTATTAAACGTTAACTGATACCTACTTGTTGATATCTCATCCCTTTCATCGTTATCTGCCATCAATTCTACATACAACGCGAACAACTTAGTTATAATCAGTAAAGCCTCTAAGTATTTACGATCAGTACTATTGCGGCAATAATGTGATTCAACTCAAGGAAAAGAACTAATGTGTTCTTCCACCATTGAAATACAGCGATTGCTCACTTTTTTGGGACGTTGATGGTGTTTTCCTTTTTGATCCGCTTCAATGCCACCAGTCTCGGAATTTTTTTTTTATGTATAGATTGCTTCTTTACCGATCGTTGAAAAATTTTTTATAAAAATTACAATATTATAACAATAATCGAATAAATTAATCGATTATAAAACAGAAAAGATATATTTATCTAATGAAATAGAAATTTAAAACTGTTCTAACATTTTATTTCATCATTTCAATTAAGAATGTTTGCATGGTTAAATTTTTTTTAAGTAGCAACCTATGTTACCTATACGAAATCGTACTGTGGAAACATCGTATTAGTTATAAAATATGTAAACGAATATACGGCAAGGGTTGGATATATAAATCTCGGAAACACGACGCGACGTTGCCAAGTTTTTCATACAGGGATCATTTTTCTGCGTACGCTAAAATGCACACTTTTTGTTGGCAACACTGAACTCTCAAAAATCAATACGCTAGTTATAAAGGAATAAATAAATATAAACATGATGAAATGTTCTAGCACCTAAATGATTTTAACATGACATTATACTTTTTTGTTTTGTGATTTATTTGTAGGGTTTAAATGAAATCATAGCTTCAGTACGAACTAAATGTTCCTAAAAACATTATGAAGCAAACTTTCACTCTTCCATTTTTAGAATTGAGATCATATTAATTTTTTTGTCTTGATTTTACTTCATTGTTACTAGTAGATTCACTGCCAACAAAAACTAGTAATTTGTGAAGCTAGTCCCATTGACGGGTTTTATCTCCTAATAGCCAAAATTCATCGAATAGTAATTTTCTTTCTGCAGTACTTATTTTTTAGTAGCATTGCAAACGACAATTACATTCTAGGTTCATTTGTCTTTCATTTATTGGGGCTCCTTTTTCCGTTTTTCCTGTTTTACCAGAATCTTGAGCAGTTTTGGCATAATTTCGTTTCTAAGTTTTTGGCTGTCGTTTACGTTTTCTCGTTTTAACTATTTAAGATTTGACATTCAATTCGTTTAGATACTGAAGTATTTATACTATTATTTAAGACAAAACTAGCAAGATTACTTTCGGACATACTGATTTCGGGCTCGCCTACGTTAAAAAACGTTTGTATTAAAATTGTGTATACACAAACCTTCCTATATTATATAGTTTTTTTTAGGGGATTTACCCTCTAACTCCCCTTCGTCCCCCTCCATCCCCTACCCATCCCCCTCAAATTACCTTGTAATCGTTTCTTTTCTTGCTGTTTTCATAATTCCCTACATTCCTTTCCATCCTCCATGCATCCCCCATGCATCCCCCACCCATCCCTCTCCATTCCTCACCCTTCTCCACAGTTAAAACACCTCTTAGGAGTTAAGGGGTATGATTGCATTTTGTTGGGTTGTTGATTTAATTGCTCCATTCAATTCGAGCGTAGTACACGATACATTTTTAAGAAGACTTTACATTGTATGACAGTATATAAGATATATTTTTAAGAAGTCTTACGATTTGTGAAGGGGATTTTTCTAGCCGATAAACAGCCGTCCCGGATCCCCTCACAAAACTCTCACTACATTTCTTACCATGTCCCTACACTCTGGATATCTCTCCTCCGGGAGGTCTGCCACAGGTGTCTGGCTCGGGAACACCAGACACTCCTAAAAGGAAAATAGAAGGGGGCAAATGGGGGCACTACTTCTCAATAAACACTCGCGGATATAAATTTTCACAGCGCTCTCGCGCTATTTATTCGCCTCAATGCACTGTCTCCAAAACGTCGCCTCTCTCTCTCTCTCTCTCTCTACATATATATTTATTTTGGCACACTATTCTCGAGGTAGATATCTTCGTGCTGTCACCTCCGGTCGTCCTCTTCACCGAACTCCTCCCTGGCTCGACTGTTGGTGGCCGGCACCTAGTCTACACACACACACACGGACACAACCTCAAGCATATCTTCCGCTCAATTCAATCCTTCCTATCCCTATATAAATCCTATACCCATTTATCCTGACTCACTCGGATCGTCCCCAAACCTTTACCTCGAAATAACACCTAGTGCACCGTCCTCCGTGAAGTGACCTTCTCTCTGTCCTCGCCGTCACCCGGTGCTACCTGGAGTTCGTCTCAATCATCGCGTAGACTCGGCGGCACGGTTAACTCTCGGGCAGTATTGTTCGGTGTTCTCCTATGCTCTCTTTTTGGATCCCTTTCCTTATTCTCTGCTCTACTTGTCACTTTTTCCTATATCCAATCACTCTCTCTTTCCTATTTGCTCTCTATGCCGCTCTACGTGATACTGACTGCGTTATGGCCGTACACTTCAACAGATGCGCGCGCCCCTCCCGTGTACACGAAAAATCTCCAACACGCCTAAAAACCGGTAAATTATTGGAGGTTTCAAAAACTAGGGAATCGAAGCGGCCGCTCGGCACTCACACCTCTCCGACGTATCGCGAGCCCTCTCCTCTCTCCTTCTCTATCTTACACACATGCTCACCCAATCATACCTCACACACTTTCAATCCCTTTTATGGTCTTCGGTCCTTCTCTCTCCTCTGGCTCGTAGTCCGTGGCACCGAGAACACACATTAAGTAATGTGTCATAGATTTACATATAGAAAATATATATGTTATTCTAGGACTCGGTAGCCGACGATGACTTGCCCCGAAATATAGGTATACAGTGACGTGATAGCTTTAGCTACCACGTCACAAATTGTATAACAGTAAAATTTTCTAGAAAAATATCCTGCAGTAATAAAGAAAAATAAATAAATTTATTTCGAAAAATTTGTACACCATGAATCTACAAATTGTGATTTTTCATGTCTTTTTAAGTTTTCGAACCTTAAAAATCTTTTTTTACATTTCGTACAAATTTGTTTGATTTCACATTTACAGTAAATTTTTACATGTCCATTTAAATGTGTTGATCCTTTAAATTTTTTGTTATAATGGATGCATGTAATTGTTTTTTCTAGATTATATTCCTTTTGATGCCTAACGAAATTTTGTTTCAAAGTAAATACAATTTTACAAAAATCACAAACGTATATCAAATTCCGATGTGTCTTTTTATGATCTATTAATTTTTCAGGGTTTGAAAATTTTTTTTTGCATAAATATACGCTATTGTTATGTTGATAAGAAACTTGAGTATATTTAATGGTTTGTGCAATAGCATTAGACTACGTAAAACAAAAATATTAAAATGTAATTTAAAGGCAGAAATAACAATTTGTCAAAAATATATTAAGAGAGACTTCAAACCCACAATCACTTTAAATACCAATAAAAGTATTTTTACCGTTAACTATACACAGAAAAACGTTTCTATTAATTCTAGCTTTTTCCATGAAAATCAATAAATTACAAGGTCAAAGTTTTGATAAATTAGGATTTTGCTACGAAAGACCTTTATTTTCTCTTGGGAAACTGTACATATTGGTATCAAGATGTAAAAATCCTTAAAAAATATTTATACAAACTGATTCGGAGAGTCAATCAAACATTCAAAATATTGTATGACAAGAGATTTTTGATCGTTAACAAATTAGGATTTTGCTACGAAAGACCTTTATTTTCTCTTGGGAAACTGTACATATTGGTATCAAGATGTAAAAATCCTTAAAAAATATTTATACAAACTGATTCGGAGAGTCAATCAAACATTCAAAATATTGTATGACAAGAGATTTTTGATCGTTAACAAATTNTTAAACAGCAAAATTAACATCATCAATACGAGTAATTAATCTCACCTGAATTACTTTTTGAGATTTGATGATCATTATTTTGGCTTTAATAACTGCTGAATGTTTCTACATGTTGATTTCCATTCATCTGCACTGCTTCCATATTAAACGTATTAACGTTAAAGCTGCTTGCACCAGAAAAATCGATGTATGTAGGAGCGTCGTAAAAAAAATTTGATGTTAGTCCTGTTAACATAAAAACCAGAGATTGCATAAACAATCCCAATCAACTGGTTTTATTAAACTATAACTCATGTAATACTTTCATCCACATAAAAAACTATACATGCCTTCAGAAAATTTGCTCACATCTACTCTTGTTAAACCATATATTGAGTTAGAAGATTAAAAAACTAATAAATAGAACATTTAAATAGCACTCAAACTTCTTGATAACACAGATTTATCAGAATAATGCACATATTTGCAAGTAATCAAATAATAAGCAAACAATAGGAGTGTTATATTATTATAAAAATATTGTCGTACTATGATTTAACACGACATTGTATGTATATGAATTTTATAGTATACTTACACTCCATTTTATAATTATTACTTCATTAGATGCACCTTAACTATACAAAACAACATTATTATGAGGAACCGCAAGATTACGCTTGTAGAGCCCCGCTAGTATATATGTATATGAGGTATTCTTTGTGAACAAATGACCCTCCTTCTCCAAAATTAATTTATTTATTTAAGTTCTATATGTAGTCAAAAAATGGTCTGAGCATCTAGTTTACAATACCGAGTGTCATTTATATTGAGTCAACATTCTTGATCTAATATGGCTTCCTGAACCATGTGACCTATAGATGTTTTTCAATAAAACTACTTCAAATCTCGTGGCATGGACTCTACAGGGGTCAAAAAAAGCTTTAATGGAAAGTCTTAAGCTCTTTTATCAAAATAAGTATGAAAAAAATTTCTTATCTGCTATAAAATCCAAAATGCCTGCAATAATACGTGACCAACAGTTTTTTTTCAAGAAAACTACTGTAAATCTCGCAGCATAAACCCTACAGGGGTCTTAAAAGTCTTGAACAAAAAGTTTTGAGCTCTTGTATCAAAAGATGTATAAGAGAAAATTTTT
This sequence comes from Copidosoma floridanum, assembly GCF_000648655.2. Next base: position 816,433 of record NW_019379509.1, on the reverse strand, counting down.
TGTTTGCCATAAAATCCAGAATGTCCGTCAAAACACGTGACGTCCAGCTTTTTACACATAAGCTACTGTTAGTTTCGTGGCCTTAACCCCACAGGGATCTTCAAATGCCTAAATGAAAGGTCTTGAGCTCTTATGTTAAAATCTGTGTTTTTCTTGTTAGCTGTACAATTCAAAATGGAGGCAAAACACGTAACCCACCCCTGATTTTTACTAAAACTATCATAAATGAGCTGCAATTACTCAACTAGGGTCTACAGAGATTCAAATGACAGTTCTTAGTTTTATTCTGAGAAATCAGTCTGAAATAAGTCTTTGTTGAACTTGGAAATAAAATTGGCTTCAAAAACATGTGATGCGTCTTTTAAAAAAATTCTAAGATAAAAATTTTTTTTGTTTTACTCAGGTCCTAATAAAGCTGCAATAATTATTTATCATATATGATTATAATGTAAGCTTTGAAAATATATAATTGCCATGGTTTCAAACTTAACATGTCATTATTAGTTCTGCACTGATGTATTAAAGCTATAATATGAACAAATGGATGTATTCTTCGAGTAAAGTATAGTTTCACGATTTTATTTATTATTCATTGTCAATGTAGCAGCATTAACCACGTTATACTAGTATTTTCGGTACGAAACGCATTCTAACAAAAATTTTTTTAAGGTTTATTAAGATGTATACTAGCAGGAGAGAGATACAGAATATTATTTAAAATAAATCCGAATATCTTTGAATAATTAATTTGTTTTGTTGAACAATGAAAGCATGGTTTATTGAAATTTTTGTAAACCCCTGTAGGGTTCATGCCCCGACATTTACACTTCACTGAAAAAAAAATGTACATCTTTATACATCTTTTTTTATACGTTTTATACATCTTTTGATAGAAAAGCTCAAGACGTTTTGTTCAAGCCTTTTTAGACCCCTGTAGGGTTTATGCTGCGAGATTTATAGTAGTTTTCTTGAAAAAAAGCTGTTGGTCACGTGGTATTGCTGCCATTTCGGATTTTACAGTAGATAAAAAAAATTTTTTCATTCAACATTTGATACATTGAACAACATTTAATAGATGATCTCGAGACTTTTGATTAAAGCGTTTTGAGACCTTTGAGACCTTTGCAGGGTCCGTGCCACGAGATTTATAGTAGTTTTATTGAAGAAATTCTGTAGGTCACGTGGTTCAGGCAGCCATATTGGATCAGGAATGTTGACTCAATATATATGCCACTCGGCATTAGAAACTAGATGCTCAGATCTTTTATTTGAATACTTACAGAACCTAAATAAATCGAACCAATTTTGGAGAAGGGGGGGGGTCATTCGTTCACAAAGAATACCTCATTTATACATATCGACGCCTCGTAAGAAGTCTAGCCTTATTCACATTTTCTCATTTTAATTAACATTTTAAAATCTGAATAAGGATAGACTTCGTACGAGGCGTCGATATATTCAAATACAATAAAAAATCTGCCCTTTGTTTTCCTACATCAAGTGCAAATTACTACTTTTTCAAAAAAAAAAAAGGTGGTTTATATCTACATCAGCAACCACAAAATCAGTAGGCATTTTGTATAACGGTTTATGAATAGTTAAGACACACTTTTTCAATATTTTAGACCAAATTACCGGTAAACAACGCAAGAAAAAATTTTTTAAATACTGTACCATTACTCAGATTCTTATGGTAATTGTTTAACATTTTTTACTCGAGCACAATATTAAAGTATAGTTCTAGTATTAATATTATTCTACTAAATTTTTATTTTAAAAATTATTTTTCTACATGTGGTGTACTCAGAACAAGTCAATTAAGAAATTTTACATTTCTAACAAATAAGCCAATGTTTTTATTTCCATATAAGCTGATGGGTCCTCGTCCGAGCCCTAGCACATGCGCACATTTGTATTTTTAAAACAAGCGTTGAAGCAAAATAGTATGCAATAGTATCAAACCAGAATACTATGTTCACGTGCAAAAAAAAATTGTATTTGGTAGTGTGAGTGCGATCAGTTCGAGTCTCAAATCTCTTTTTGCTCTTATATATGTTCAAATGAATACCACGATGTCAGGCTGTTGCATATAAACAGGGTGCACTAGTTTTATTTTTTATTGAACGGCGTTTTTTCGTGCCACGCAAAGTACAGCATTATAGACTTAATGTTTTTAACCTTTAAACAGCAAAATTAACATCATCAATACGAGTAATTAATCTCACCTGAATTACTTTTTGAGATTTGATGATCATTATTTTGGCTTTAATAACTGCTGAATGTTTCTACATGTTGATTTCCATTCATCTGCACTGCTTCCATATTAAACGTATTAACGTTAAAGCTGCTTGCACCAGAAAAATCGATGTATGTAGGAGCGTCGTAAAAAAAATTTGATGTTAGTCCTGTTAACATAAAAACCAGAGATTGCATAAACAATCCCAATCAACTGGTTTTATTAAACTATAACTCATGTAATACTTTCATCCACATAAAAAACTATACATGCCTTCAGAAAATTTGCTCACATCTACTCTTGTTAAACCATATATTGAGTTAGAAGATTAAAAAACTAATAAATAGAACATTTAAATAGCACTCAAACTTCTTGATAACACAGATTTATCAGAATAATGCACATATTTGCAAGTAATCAAATAATAAGCAAACAATAGGAGTGTTATATTATTATAAAAATATTGTCGTACTATGATTTAACACGACATTGTATGTATATGAATTTTATAGTATACTTACACTCCATTTTATAATTATTACTTCATTAGATGCACCTTAACTATACAAAACAACATTATTATGAGGAACCGCAAGATTACGCTTGTCTACTACACATTTTTAATTAAGAACTTCACTAATTTTAAATCAACAAGAGCTTAACTCACTCGTTTCAAAATCACTGTGCATTTAACGTAGGGTCGAAGAAACCCGAGAGACTACGACAATAGCCGAATGAATGTACTTAGTCAGTCACTGAGAAGCGCGCTGAGAAGTGATGCGCACTGACTACATACATTCGGCTATTGTCGTAGTCTCCCGGTTTTCTTCAACCTATTAAATGCGCGATGATTTTTTAAAGCACACACTATATCACTGTTGTTTCTTAAAATTACTTTGCAATGTAAATTTAGTTCTTTAAGTTTGGATGGTCAATGTTAATAAGCATTTCAAGATAAAACTATAAAAATGTTAAATGCAGTTCTTAAGAAATGCAAGTTTTTGGTATGATTTTTCCAATACAATTCAAGCTGAACTCTCAAATTAGAAAATCATTTCAAATCAACTAGTAATTATTGAACAGTACCTAATGCTTTCACTAAGCATGTAAATAATGAGTATTAAACAGAAAAGTCGTAAGTATTGAAAATATTGATACAGATGGTAATGTTTATTGTAATGTAATTTTTCCTTCTAAGCGTACGTGAAAGAGGTGTACCTTACATTCTAAAGCATTGTCATTTTTAAAACCAAATTAACTTGTATTTTTTTTAATTTATGGTTTTTGTTGTTCAATTTTTTTAAATTCTGTTGACAGCTATTTTTTTCATAATTCAATTTTTTTAATAGAGTTGAAATACATCAAGCCTTTTTTACTTCATCTGAACGTCTCTATTGCAAAAAACATTTGTTGTAAGGTAAAAGACCCAATAGTAGGACACTTATCTAAACGTATCTATAAATCTTCATTTTTTCTATAGAAATGAACGTTTTCGAGTTACACAAAAGTAAGTCAACCACTTTAAATGGTCTTCTACAGAAGAAACAAAAAAAAATCATCAATGAAGGTATAAAAATTCATTTTATTTGATATTTTTACAGTTAATCGAAAACTCTAGTGGTAGAACACACTGAATGACCAAATCCAAAAGTAGGACATGATCAGTACCAGTAGTGGAACAACTAAAAAATGTGCTGTGGGAGAAAATCAATTTTAATTCATTTGAAACATTGGTTTAATAAAATAAATAAAAATGAATACACGCATAATAATGGAGTATAAGCATTATAACTTATAATTTTTCTAGTTTGATTTTTATTTTTGCTTGTACAGCAATTAGTTTTTCTTGTATTATAGATTGTTGCACGCAGTCTAAACAAGCATTTAAATGCTGCAGCTGATTAGTCAAGTGAGTTTTTTCTTTTGAGCTGGAAGTTTTTATTTGTGTCTTAAGGTGGTTCTTCACGATGGTGCCGTATCAAAGCGACACGGGACCCTGTGGTTTTCTAATTTTCGATTAGTGTATTATTTGCAACATAAAATATGTTGTACTGGCACTTGACTATAATATCATTGCATTTACATCCAAATAAACAAGCTAATAAAGTCAGAGTAAGAGTTAAAAAAAAATTTTTTTTGACGCAAGGTTCAGAAAATGGCATGTACGCTCCTACTCAAGCAGACGTTGCCGCTGATTTCTGCATGTACCTATATATACAATCGTCGAGCGTCGTCTGCCGCACAAACGTAACCCCTTCACTTTTGTTTTTATTATCCGATGTATCCCTTATCAGTCAGTGAAATAGTTAAATAATTGTTATCGTACAAAATAGTGATGTCACCTAAATATCCTGCCCGCTGTACGAGCGGGAAAATGAAAGAAAAATTTGTTAAAAAGAAAGTACAGTTAAGGCTAGATAAAATATTGGCATCGGCGGCCAAAACACGAGCTATCGAGTAAGTATTATTAATTCTACAATTACCATGAATGTAAAGGAAGCTTACTTTTAAAACATTTTAACTCATTTTAAATATTCGTAGGATGACACAAATGTGTCTCGTATAATCGGAAAGGCAAGGCATGTTGTTGAAATCAAAACATTGGCCTCTTAGCTGTGGTGTAAAGATTGTTCGATTCCTTTATCATTATTGAATGTGGAGGAAGAGAGAAAAATTGGGTTGGCCAGCCTATTCAGAGTCAGATGTACGAAGTGCAATATTATACAAACAGTTCACACTAATGAACGTATCAGTGGAAGTTCGTCGACGTATGAAGTTAATGTTAAATTAGCCTTTGGTAAGGAATTGTATATAAAACAAATGTACAGTAATGTTTAAAATACAAGATCTAAACGAATGTAACAAATTTGCAGGTGTGATCGATGCTGGTGTTGGAGATACGCATGTTAATACAATTTTATCAGCTGTAGATGTAACAGGTCCTGCTCCAGCAACCACAAAAAGGTGCGAAAGAATAGTTGGTCGTGCAATAGAAGAAGTGGCAGAAGAGTCGTGCATTTAAGCCATTCGATTGGAAAAACAACTTACTTTAGAGAACGAACCAGAGCAGAATTTATAAGATTTAACAACTACCCAGCAGTTGTGATTCGAATAACTTGTTTTTTTGTTTACAATTTTTGTTAGTGATTTCTGATTAATTTTTTGACAAGATGATTCATACAGTATTTTCCACAGTGTTTTCCTGTGTTCTTTCCGGGTTTTAAGTTCTCAATAAATTCATCTATAGCTAGAGCCAAAAAAATTTTATAAGTTTAATTTTTTTTCTCTAGTAAGTACAATAATTAAGTAACATTGTAAATTCATAATGAACCTCATTTTAATTTTCATGCTCAACTGTTCCAATCTCTTTAATCCTCCATTTTTTGTTATGCAGAGTGAATGGGAAACCTCGAAATGATCCCGATCCTTTTCCTCCAGTTTTTTTAAAGGCCTCATATGACACCGGGTGGCAAAAACGAGGGACAGGTCAATCTTACAATAGTTTGAGTGGTAAAGGAGCTATAGGAAAACCCAAGCTTTTTTTGAAATTGATTTCCAACTAGTTTTTAAAATACAAAAATAATAATATTCAAGGTCATTTTGCTTTTGCAGTAAGGTGCAAGGATTGTCGTCTCTGCAAGATTGGACAATTATGAAGGGTCTGCTAAATCTATGGAAGCAGACATGGCAGTTCAAATATTTACTGACAATAATTTATTTAAACAAGAGAATGTTGAAGTAAGGACATTAATCGGTTATGATGATAGCTGCACAATAGCATCTGTTAGAAGAAAAGCAAATTATGAAGTGGAGAAATGGACCGATTTTAATCATGTGAAAAAAAATTTCACCAGTCATCTGTATAGTCTAAAATTATCACCAAGCCTCATTAGTTACTTTGGTAAAAGCTTTTCAATAGCCATTAAACAAAATAAGGGGGATGCCAAAAAAATTGCACAGGCTTTGAAAGCAATAATTCCCCATGCTTATGGTGATCACACTCTCTGTGGAGCTTGGTGCGAGGGTAATATGGATAAACAATATACCCATAAATATCTACCCAAAGAAAAGCCGTTGACAGATGCAGATTTGAAAGTACAAGTAAGTAAGCTTATAAATCGTTACGCCTCCAACTCGCAGAAAATTTCAGAGGGTGGTTCAACTCAGGCTAACAAATCTATTAATCAAATCATTTCAACGAAGTGCCCAAAAGCCAGGCATTATGCAGCATCAGAGTCATTGACTTTTCGTGTGAGCGCTGCTATTTGTCAGAAAAATATGGGCTGTCAATATTCCAGTTCGGTTTTCCAAAAAATAGGCCTTAGACAGAGCACCGGAAGTTCCTTGTCAAGACAAAAAAAAGATGTGTTGCGACAAATAAAGTCAGTGCGTTCAAAAACTACTACGATAAAACGTAGGAGACAAACTCTCAAAAATCTACGAGTTTCTAAAAATGCATCCTATGACAGAAAAGAGGGCATCACTTATGAAAGTGGTTTTGCATCGACCGATGTTTCAAGTCTTATCCCTACTGACACAGTTTTCACGCAGGAAAAAGCCGATTTAACATCTTGCAAGATACTACTCTACGATTTGGAAACTACTAGCTTATCTCACCTAGATGATATTGTCCAAGTAAGTATACTTATGGTAGTTATAGTGAATTCCAATGTACTTGAAATGGAAAACTGATTCTTTATTTCAGATTTTAGCTGCTTCGTTTGTAGAGGACAATGATTTCAACTCGTATATTATACCATCCAGGCCATTTACAAAGGCAGCAACACAGATAACAGGACTTCACATTTCGGAAGGTGAATTACACTTATACGAGCATCGTGTGACTGCTGTGTCTGCCAAGGTCGCTTGTCAAAGATTCGTAGAATATCTGCAGGGTTTCAAGTCTCCTATTATTTTACTCGCTCATAATGGATTCTCGTACGTTATTTTCAGGCTTATAAATTATTTTATTTATGTATATAATTAACTAATAAATTATAATCTTTCACAAAGGTTTGATAACCCAAGACTTATCAGATTCATGCACTAATGTTCGCTGTACACAGAATTTAGCAGTTGTGTGAAAGTGTTTGCGGACTCGTTGCAAATTTTTAAATGTACTCTGCAAGACAGAAAAAAGCAGATAGGTAAATTCACTCTTGGAACTTTGTTAGGGGACTTTGTACCAGAGTACAAACCACAAGCACTCCACAATGCTCCCGAGGATGTCCAGGTTCTGAAAAAACTTCTTCAAGTTATGTTCAAGACAGAAATTGAAATTAAACATTTTGCAAAAAGCATGTGTCAAATTAACGAGGAAAGACAATTAAAAATAACAATGGATCTCAATAAATCGACTTTATTGAGGTATAAAGATACATTATCATCAAGAATAATAAATAAACTGTCAAAGGTAGGAATCACTCATAACGTTATGCAACAGGCTTTCGACAAAAATAAAAGAGAAGGTTTACGTGTTCTGTTTACTGAAAATGTTAAAGAGAAACCGAGAGTCACAAAAAATTCTGCAGTCATAGAAAAAGTATACAATTTCTTTGAAAAGAAATAGTATTACAAATGGCCATATTATTAAATTAAACATTATGTTGCATGAGATTTCAATTATCTTATTTATATAAGTACTTACTTTTATTATTTAGATTAGTGTATTATTTGCAACATAAAATATGTTGTACTGGCACTTGACTATAATATCATTGCATTTACATACCAATAAACAAGCTAATAAAGTTAGAGTAAGAGTTATAAAAAAAATTTTTTTTGACGCAAGGTTCTGAAAATGGCATGTACGCTCCTACTTAAGCAGACGTTGCCGCCGATTTCTGCATGTACCTATATATACAATCTTTGAGCGTCGTCTGCCGCACAAACGTAACTCCCTCACTTTTGTTTTTCTTTATTGAGTTATAAAGATACATTATCATCAAGAATAATAAATAAACTGTCAAAGGTAGGAATCACTCATGAGGTTATGCAACAGGCTTTCAACAAAAATAAAAGAGAAGGTTTACGTGTTCTGTTTACTGAAAATGTTGAAGAGAAACCGAGAGTCACAAAAAATTCTGCAGTCATAGAAAAAGTATACAATTTCTTTGAAAATAAATAGTACTACAAATGGCCATATTATTAAATTAAACATTATGTTGCATGATATTTCAATTATCTTATTTATGCAAGTACTTACTTTTATTATTTATGAGTTATCAATATATTCAGAACTAAATATTGATATGCTTCTTGTTATAATTACCTTATGTACGTTTTTAACACAAAAATAAACTCTAATTTTCATTTTCAACAAATATTAATCATAAAATAATTTTACTGATTGTCTTATTGCCATATTAGTAAGTGAGTCATTTTAAATTTGCGCGCGCGATCCGAGCGTTTGCTCGTTTACACGGCAGACATTTCGCTCTCGCTGATCAATAACTGATTACGTTTACGATTAAATATCGTATTTTATTTCCCTGATTAGCCCAAACTTTTCTGATATTATTAGAAAGCTGAAAAGTTCTTCTTTCAGTACAAACTTTTTATATTACGATCTTAAGTCTACTTTACGAGATATTACATGATATCGGAGTATGGAAAAGTAACCTACATAAGAATACATGTTAAAAGTGCATTTTTTGACTGACTTGTTTTCAAAAATTTGCCTGATAAAGGGACTTGAAATTTTAAGAGAAGATGCCTTGTAACTTTAATAACAATCCCTACAAGTTTCCCTGTAAGTTTAAGTAAATGGGTTAGGTGAAGAACGACCTTAAGCTTTTTAATTTTGACAGATAAGTCTTTTTTTCATTCAATAGTTGTTTGGACTTAACATGGAATCCTTTATTAATATTCTCTTGTTTTTCGCGCAGAATTTTATTTTGTTCCCTTTGTACTCTTCTGTCTAACGCTTGTTTTTCTTTTAATTTCTTAATATCTTTTTTTTTAAAGTTGAACGATGAAAAAGTCAACGACTGAAGGGAGTGCAGTCAGCGAATATCTCTTTTTGGACTTTTTTTCCTTAAATTGAGGGACTTTAAAGTATTGAATTGTATCTATAGAAGGAGCGCACTTTAATTAAAACGCTTCTGTGTTGTCGACTGCACTGTTGATTTGATCAATCATATTAGGACTACGAAGAACATTGCTTAACTCGTTAGATCGATATGCATTACTACTCTTGGTTAACAATGATAAATCTAGAATGTCTACTAAAAAATATTTACAAATGAATAATAGAATTGGGCAACAAAGAAGGCAAAACTATTAATTCAGAAATACCTTTATGATCATTAGGGAGGCTGAAATTTTTTACGGCTAAAGTAGCTTCATTTTCATCGGCACCTTGCACAGACCTTTTTCGAATATGTTGTGATACATCAGATTGAATGTCAGTGAATCCATCAATTAAATTACGAGTTTCTTGAGTATGAAAATCTGTATTTTCCACAGTGTTTTCCTGTGTTCTTTCCGGGTTTTAAGTTCTCAATAAATTCATCTATAGCTAGAGCCAAAAAAATTTTATAAGTTTAATTTTTTTTCTCTAGTAAGTACAATAATTAAGTAACATTGTAAATTCATACTAATAAAATTTTCAGTATTTTTCATAATCGTTTCTTCAGCTACAGATAGATTGCTGGGATTTTCATTAAAAATTTCGATTTCTGCAAATTCTATGTCTGTTTCATTGCTTGAAAAGTCATTAATATTTAATCCTGTGTCGATCAAAGCTGTGTTAG
>NW_019379509.1:776471-795928 GCF_000648655.2 Copidosoma floridanum | reverse complement strand
AGGAAACTATAAATTGTATAATATTGTAAATGCGAATCTGAAACTTCATTATTTACACCGTTTGTAAAATTAACTATTTCTGGCTTTTCGAAATTTATTCAATCATCAAATAAGACATAACTTGGTTGTTGATTAAATTAATTTTTTTAATTCAAAAAAATTCCAGTTACTAAATTATATAAAACATTTTAAGATTCCATAATTCTATTTGATTGACACATAATTCTTACCTTAATGAATAAATTAAATATCGAGGAAAAATAAAATAGACACTGTATGACAAGTACCTTTACGAGGTTGTGAGATATAAAGACGAATGAAATACGCTACTACCGAATGACATAAGACATGAACTCTAACAGTAAGTCAACGCCAGTTCAGCGTACACTACTCCATACATATCGCTCGGTGAAACCTAACACCACAACGCCGAGTCGACGATTTCAAACAAAAGGATACTGTAAGTAAAAGCAAATAAGACCTTTGCACCGATGGCTGGTTCCTGACATTAAATATATTTGTTTCTAAAACGAATGTACGAGTTCCGCTCTTCACTTATAGAGATTCGGACGTAACATGCCCATCAACATACAGCAGTACAAGAAACTATATTTTACTATCGTGAAACCATGGAAGGAAAATGTTTTGGACGGAATTATAAAAAGTTTCAGCCTGCATCCATCCAGAAACAGTGTGTCCAACTGCCCATCCTTTGGGTATATTCAGTAAAGTTTATTTCGAGTATAAGTTCGAGGATTAGTTATGCAATCAAATAATATTAATGGTGGCAGAATTTTTCCATTGGCAGAAGCTATAAAAAAAAATGTTAAACTAGTTTTTTCACTACTTGATAATTTTTTTTTTAGCTTCTTGGCAACATCGGCATCAGGAGTCGATTTCAGCCAAATACTACTTGATACTATTTGGTAAACAGACTTTGCTCCTTTTTTTGTCAACACACAATTATCTTTGGGAACTAATGCAAACGCAGACTCGTCTAAATTAAAAATGTGACTTCGTTCAATAGCCAGTAACTCTTTTTTTTTAAGGTGTTCTTTGATGTAGTCAAACCACTGCCGAACATCTTCTTCGCTCACCGATGCTCTAGTTGAAGTTAAATTTTGGGCTATTCGCTGACTCAAATCAGGATGTCTTTTTATAAACGACGAATACCAAACCTGGTCTGTTATTTTTAAAAATCGTGGTTTTCTTGGTGTATGTCAAATATTTTTCAACACAGACCAATAGGTGAGTCTTTGTAACTGGAAACCTTTTTTCAGCATTATAAATAATCCAGTGCATAATTTAATTTCCCTCTTGAGTACTCAATACCGTTAATGGTCCCTTTCGGCATTCTTCAGGTGAATAATTTTTTAGTTTAACGTGCAAAGGGATTTTGGGGATACCGTGACGATAAGCAGCTTCTCTTATAGTGAGTCCATTTCCAAGAGCATCCAAAGCTTCTTTCAATGTCTCTAGACTATATTGTTTATCTTTGCACTTTTTTTTCCTTTTCTTCTTAACATGTAAAGAGCTTAAAGCAAGTTTTTTAAGCTGTTTGCCCCTTGAACCACTCTGCGATGTCTTTTTGGTCTTTATTTTGGAAAAAGCCGATTTTCGTTATGCTCTGTAATTTACAAAATTATTCGTTAATCAAACAAAGAATTACTTCATTGTTGACAAACGTAATTAAATATAGGTTACATTTTTCATTGACTTACTGTAAGCACACTTCAGATTTTTCAAAATCACCGTCCCACCAATTTCACATAAACAATATTTCCTTGACCTAACTTGATTGAAATTTGCCCAAAAATCTTTTTTTTTGTTAATTAGCCACAGTTAGTATAAATAAGTAAAATGACTTAGCCCGTGTCCTACTACTGAATCCACTGGGGAGCTAAAGTAGGACGAAGAATGCCCTCTGTCCTACTTTAAGAGACTACGCTTAAAATGATCTGGTATACTGGGACAAGTAATAAAAAAAAAAAATTTGAATTTACTCACAAGATGTATTATTTTGCTCGTCCATATGGTTACATTTTGTGGGCACATTTATTTTATATACCTTACATTCAACTTACATCATTTTTAGCCAAAAAATTGCATGCTCATTTTCATGAAAATATATGATTTATGCCAATAGCTCGTGGTGTTCAAAGTACGTGATACATTATACTTATTTGAATTTTTCTAGTAAATACCATGCAAAGTGGATTTGTTATACTTTTTTGCTAAGATAATGGCCAATCTACAGATACTATTTTGATATTGATCCATATTATTTTATAGTTTATAATAGCTGTTATTTATTTGTGTCCTACTACTAGTCCTTATTTTGATTGTGTCCTACTATTGGGTCTTTTACCTTACGTTTTTTGATAAAATTAAGTTTTAATTAATGAATGCTTTTTTCATATAGAAGAAAAATCTAGGTAGGTAGCTGATATGAAAAATAATACATTTTTAAAGTTTAGCAAAAGGTGGATAGTGATAATTCAAAAAAATCAAGGTAGTATCAGCAATTTCCTAGAAAGCGTGAATTTTCAAATATAATTAAAATTAGAAATAAAAATTTACGTAGTAATTGATGAAAGTAACAGGAAACTTTGTGCTAAACAATTAAAATAATTGTTTTCATTGTTTCAACAGCATAATAATGTTTTTCATGAAGGTTTCTTAGTGTAAGAATATGCTATGAAATTAATTAGTAACAAAAACCAAAAGAAACAATCATAATTATTACTAATGTATAATAATGTCAACTATTATGACTGCATATTTATGTGCATTCTTCGTTGAAATCCAACTTCACATGAACATGCTAAAAGCTGGTAGTCACCGGCAGTAAATTTTATTGGAATGTAAGAGCTATGGTGACCTTTGCCTTCCAGTTGACAGTACATAGTGAGAAAATTATGCAACCTAACCGTGTGAACAGTTGTAAATACAGTGATTTGTCAAATTGAAACTTTATTTGATGGAAGTAAAATATTTTTGATTTCCAAAATTAGTTCCAGACAATAGTTAAAAGGATATTAAAAATCCTTTCTTGAATGACGTGGTGAAAGTGTATTATTTTGGTTACCCTTCTAACCTTATGACTCATAGTAGAGTACAGTATTTAAAAATGGTGTGTATTTTAATTTAAATCATACTAAATTTAAGGGTTTTTTTAACAGGCGTTTTTTCAAAAGGCATTTAAAATTAGACATGGTACTCCATAGTATGACAATTAAAACTATTAGAATGTAATTGCAAATTTTATATTAATGGCTTTTTTTGAAAAGTATACATAAATTGATCACAGAATCGTTTATTTTTATTTCAGATCGATTCCGATGACACCAGCGGTGAAATCGAATTTGAATAAAGAAGATCGCTTGTTGTCTTATCCTAAATTTCATAAATGATTACTATCCAAGAGACTCTTCCTTAGTACAAGAAATCATTCAGAAGGATATTTAAGTACTAAATAATTTGTGCTTGGGAAAAAGCTTTCATAAAAACTGATATTTTTAACAAAATTTACATCCTCTTAAAAGTATGAAGCTGTTCGACGATTATTAAGTTGTGATGAACGTATTTTATATAGTAACAATAAATAGTTTTTTTTATGATTATTGTTTTTTTTCTTAACTTGAAATCTTTGAACATTTGCTTGGCCTTCAATGTATATGGATTTATAAATCCTACTCAAAACTTCTTCGAACCCATACATTCCTTTAGTTTATATTTATAAGAGATTATAATAAAATATTTTTTATGATTTCACTTTACGATTAAAAACTTATTTTTATGAATAATTAATTTTGTTTTTGATAGCTGCAAAGACTTTTCAACTTTTTTTTCGAATCAGAACAATAAACTATCATACTCCAAATTGTGATGTGGTAGCTGAAGCTATCACGCCACTATACCTTTTTGTTTTTGGCGAGTCATCGGCGGCTACCGAGTCCTATTATGGTATATATATATTCTTTATTTATATCCTTATGACACATGACTTAATGCGTGTTTTCGGAGTTGCGGACTACGATCCCAGAGTAGAGAGAAGGATAAAAGACACTGAAAGAAGTGACATGTGTGTGAAATATGATTAAAAGAGTGTGTGTGTAAAAGGGAGAAGGAGAATATAGAGAAGCTCGCGATACATCTCGAACGCACCGAGAGCCAAATCGTCGCATCGAGGACTTAGTTTTCGAAACCTCCAACTATTTGCCAGTTTTTAGGAGCGCTGGAGGTTCTTCAAATGCAATGGGAGAGGTGCGTGCACCTATGCAGGCCTACTGCATAGCGAAAACAGTATGGTTCGAGGCATCAGACAAACCAAAATGTAGAGATCATAGATAAAGAATTACAGGTAAAGTAACAGGTAATATAGGAGATAACAGCAATGATTAAGAAAAGTGGTTAATAGCAAAAAGAGATTAATGATTAAGGTAATTCAAAACAGGCTAGTGTAGTCAGTGAGAAGAAAGCATAGCCGCCACTAAAAGAATCGTCTTAAGCTAGCCATGCAGCTGAGCCATCACTGAGACGAGAATGAGTTCCAGCTAGTGCAGTGTGACCAAGAGGATAGTGCAAAGGTAAGTGTGGTACATAGGAGGGATTTATACGGGTATAAAGTGGTCAGAGCGATCCGGACAAGCGAGTAAGTGTGTGGGTACGCATGCGCAATTTGAAGGTGGAATATGGGGGATTCTAAGAAGTGTAAGCATGTGTGGATGTGAGCACGAGAGTAGTTGCGAGGGCTTAAGTCGGGGCGTCACCAAAATCCTTGGTAGTGGTAAAGTCGCGGATGATGATGACGACAGGTACAGAGGAGGTATATGAAATTGTGTGTACACGTATGTGAGCTAGGTTTAGCTTCACAACAGATGAGTGAGGGAGTTTTGCGGTGAAGGTGACTTGGAGAAAAACTTACCCAAAGAAATCTACCGTAAGAAGAATGTGTCAATGTATAAGTATACATACACATTAATAGAATATGACTTATGCAGAAATTACATGCTTCAAGGATCTATACGTATAATACAAAAAAATTATGCCGACTGTCTGCATGATTGGAATTTCGTATGAAAAATTATATTAAATCCGTCTTGTATAATTTAAAAAATAATCGACACGTATTTTTTCTTTTTCCTTGCATATAAAAATTTTAAAAGATATAGTTACGTATAAATATTTTACAACAACGTAAGAAAAAAATGAGCCCAGAAGCATAAAAAATAATTTAATACTTTTGAAGATACAACGTTTCGAAAAAAGTATTGAACATACATATAACCTCAAATATCGTAGAAACGGTTACATAAAATTTCCTAAAAATTTAGCTTTGTCTACATAATTCCAAAACAAAGTATTCCTGACAGTTTTAAGAAAAAATGTTTTTTTTTTACTCAAGTTACTGTAAAAATCCAAATAATTGTTTTTTACGTACGCCTCCATGAAGTCACATACATAAGGAGTATATCTATAGCTATAAAAAATAGAAAATCGAAAAAATCGTCAAAGGGCTACATCTTGTAAGGTTTTGAATTGAAACCAGTGGACAGTGGGTATTTGGGTACCGAACTAATAAGTTATACTTCTATAAAGTTATATGGTAAATAATATAATTATAAATTTAAACACACCTCCTATGAAACGATATTGTGTACGAAGGTGGTGCTATTATCGTTGGAACGAGTATACCTACGTTAGTTGGGTGTGGTGTCAATAAATATTTTAATATTAAATAACTTAACAATTATTAACAATATATTATATCACAATACGATATAAACAATATGGAGGCTGGCCAGTACATGACTATGAACTTTCATCGAATCTTCCGATGGTTTCAAAAGAACTTCCTAAAAAAATAAAAAATACCCTTAAAAAGTAACAGATCTTTAACTGTATTCTTTTTCACATGTTTAATTTTAAAAACTTGCGATTTAACATGTAACCTTATAGAAAAATCACTTGAAATTACATTTATGAGATCTGTATTAACCTCCCAATTTTTGTTCGTATGAAAGCTTACTATTAAATGAACTTGTTTCATTTCCAAATAGATCTATGATTTTTTTTTTTTCTTAATAGCATAAAAAAAAGGTGTTAAGTACGCGTAAAAGCGTGTATGTAAGTACATCCATATGAAAAAAATAATTTTCAGCGTTGCGGCATAAATTTGTGCTTCTCCCACCTCTCTGAATTTTGAGCTGAACTTTTGCCCTACTAACTATATGATAAACCTCCTTAAGTCAGAAAATCACCTCAATCAGAAAGTAAAAATTGTGAAAGAAGGAAATGCAATAAAAACCAATTATCGTATTTATACAGTACAAAATTTAAAAAAAATGTGAACAAATTATAAAAACAATTGCTAGTTTATTTTAAAAGTTACAAATTAATTTTTAGTAAATAAATATTTATTATTAGATAATATGAAAGCTACTAATTTGGAAATTTTTGAAACATGTACCCTAAAAAATATATTTTATGAAATAAATTATCTATTGATGTAATATATAATCCAACCAAATAAATTAATACCCACTAAATAACGATTTACATTACAAATAAGTAACAAACTGTACGATAACGCGAAGTAATCAAATTTTTCATATAAGGGCCGCTCATAGCAGAGTGGATAAAGGTCTGGGCTAGCATGCAAGAGATCGGGGGTTCAAATCTTCAAATCTTATTGGAAACTGTTTCTGGTGATATGGTGTTGTGTGGTGTATAGGGGACCGGAAGTACGTCAGCAGGGGTGGGGCAAAGGAAGGAGAATCAAGCAAAATCTCCTTCGTTACACTTTTTCTTAAGGTCAAAAATCTGAAATCGTTGATTTACTATGTAGGGCAGAACGTGCCTATAGAAGTATAACTTAAAAAAAACGTGACGATTATTTTTCAAAATCATGTATGATGGACCCAATTAAATTTTTCATGCAAACTGCTAATTCTGATGTTGTCAACAGATATGGGTAATTCCGCCGTAACTGTCTCAGACTCAGTCTAAAATTTTTGGTTTTTCGAATTGAACTTTATAAATATTTTATGGCTAATTATTGCTTTTCAGTACATAAAAAACAATTGTCTACAATGAATTTGCTACAAACTATTTGTGTCAAAACTTATACAGCTTTTATGATTTTAGGTGGGGGTCGGAACTGACCTATTTGTAAAAAATACTTATAATTCGTTTTTTAACTGTAAAAATCTCGAAAAAAATTTGTATGGATATATTTTAACATGTTGATACTAATAAAATAATTTTTGAATGGTTTATTGGCTTTTCCACAGTTAAAACTTAATATTTTAAAGTTTCAAATTAAAATATAAAGACTTCAACTACATACGAATTATTTAATTTTTATTACCACAAATATTAATTTTTTTAACAACAACTTATAAAAAAAACTGTTTTTATCATTCATTCTAGTAATAGTTAACATTTTATACAAATATGATGAGTATTTTAACTTTTGAACACATTATTTTCGTCAACTATTAATTTGTTCCTATACTAAATCAGTTATTTGACTTAAAAGTACAGTTTGCTAAGATATTTGGTAAAAAAAACTTATTTACTCAATAAATATAGTCAGCTTCGATCTTAAAGGCTTTGGATAATCTGCTTTTCCACCTCAAATTCATTGCATTCAAATCACTGACTATTTTATTTAAATTTTCCTATGTATCATCATCCTGATTTTTTGGTTCTTCATTAAACAGTGTTACCGAGCCACATGCAAAAAATGTCTCAAAACTATGTAAATAATAAATATTGATGCAAAGTTGAATTTCCAATGACTCTAGACCTAAAAATGTATAGAAACTTAACTACAATTGATTATCAATTTCAGGGGGTCGGAATTAACAGGGTTGGAACTGACATTTCGAGCTTTAAAGCTCTCGGATGGTCCGCGAACGAGATACACTGACTTTTCCACTTATACAGTATCTGTCATCGCCAAATACTCTAAGACAGTACAGTTTACGTACCTGTTCAAGTAAACCTAGTGGCTGCTTTAGGGGAGGGTCAGAACTGACCAAAATATTTGTACACACGAAAAACAAGAAATAATTCACTCGTCAGTCCCGGTGATTTTAATTTTTAGTGGCATTGGCCAGTGCACTTTTTAAGTAATAGTATGTTATTTGAAAAATTACCGTGAAGGGGCGTTACAGAACTAAACTGAGCGTTTTACAAAGCTATTTCTATTCTGATCATAATATTCATAAAAATCGAGGGACAAAAATAATGCATCATACGTTCTTACTTATTTGCCAAGAGCATGTGTAATTTCAGTACACATATGATTGATTATAACTAAAGTTTATAATCTAGGTGCCAAAATTACGGAAAAAAGCTTTATTTCGGTATGCGAGAGTCTTTTGTTTCAAAAGTTGAGTTTTGGACAGGGGTCGGAACTGACATTTTGAGGTGATTTTTGCAATTTTCTTTGTAAAAGGGACAATAAATCGGTTGCATCTGTAATTAATCAAGAATTCATATTATTTAACATGTCTTGGCACTGCAAGCATAATTAATTTTAGTTTCAAAACGTCGTACGAGCTCTGGACACAATTTGAGCCAGTTATAGCGGAATCACCCATATACAATTCCAATACATACTTGTCTGCATTAGTCCTGATTCATTTATATACATATTATATATTATATGGCGACTTTAAAAAGTCATTCCACACAACCCTCCCTCCACCCCACCTTGGCCCCACTCTAAATAATGTAAAATTCTAACAGTTTCTACGTTATTTTCATTGGGTTGAATTTTTGGTTAGTCCTCCTCTACCCCCTTAACCCCTGTTCAATTTTAGTAAACCCCCCAGCCCCTCCTACACCCCCTTCAGGCCACCTCTAAATAAGGTAAAATACTATTGAGTCTTACCTTATTTTGATAGTAAAACTACTGTCTTCTTGCTCCTTTGCCATAATTAAGGAAATTTAAATGAAAAAACTTGGAATCTTGGAGCATGGCTATTTACCCTTATGTGGTGACAAGACCTTAACACCATATTACTACATTTAATATCTTTCAGTTACATGTGCTGAGTCAGGATGTGACTTATATTGTAGATAACTTAACTGTACATACATTTTGACTGATAAAGTTTAAAATATTAAGATTATTTAATTATTAGTATTCCATTGCCGTAGTTATGACTGACTAGTCTTTATCAGTCATGCTGCGTTTGGCATTTTCATGTTCGCATCTGCATAGGTAACTATATTTTCATTTAATGTAATTTGTCATAATGTTTTTTTATATTATAAATATTGTAAATTGTACAGTTCCCTGAAGAGGGAGTCAGGATGACTCCGAAATATTGGATCACATTGTCCAACTAATATATTAAATAAATAGCCATGCTCCTAGATTCCAAGTTTTTTCATTTAAATTTAAAATTCCTAAAAATTGGATATCAAATAATGTATTTTCTTAAATTGTTCGATGAATACTGTTATACCAACATCGCATAACGAGTATACCTGTTATTCAAATAAAAAAAATTCTTAAAAAATTAGCTGGAGAAATTGAAACTTACTATTGTGTAGATTACGCAACTTATAAAGGAGTTAATAAATTGTCCGATACTATTTATTTAAATTTTCTGGTGGAAATGCTAAACAATGTTCGTGAAGGATTACCATCTCATGAACTATACCTAAGAATTGGTACAATAGTAATGTTACTTAGAAATTTAAGTGTATCAGATAGACTGTGTAATGGAACGCATTTACGAATCACAAAATTAATACTGTATAATGTAGAAGGAGAAATAGTAACTACAGAAAAAATTGTAAATAGAGTCTTCATTCCAAGAATAACTTGAGACACATGAAACATCTCAACATTACCTTTCATTTTGTATCATAAGCAATTTCCAACTGTTGTGGCATTTGCTGTGACCATTANTTTGTCATAATGTTTTTTATATTATAAATATTGTAAATTGTACAGTTCCCTGAAGAGGGAGTCAGGATGACTCCGAAATATTGGATCACATTGTCCAACTAATATATGAAATAAATAGCCATGCTCCAAGATTCCAAGTTTTTTCATTTAAATTTCCTTACCTTATTTTATTTAGCTTAAATTTTTACTTAGCCCCTCCCGCCTTTCTCCACCCTTCCGCCATATTTTATAACTCAATAACAGTAAAACCCAACACAATTTAAAAGATATTCCTCCTGCCACCTTTTAGCCGCATCTCTGAGGTAAAATTATACCGGTTTTCATTTTATTTTTAGTTGTACTACGTTTTGCACTGACCCCTTCAGCACCCTTTACAGTTTTAAGAAAGCTTGTAAATGCCCTTACAATTTCTAAATATATATAATCATAACAAGGTTATGAATAAAATTACAAGTATGTCATTGTATGTGTGTGAATTTATATATATACATAAATTCTATGATTATAATATAGCTTTGTGGGTATAGAAAAATGAAATGAAGAGTAAACGTTTTCATTGGAATTATTTGTCCCCTAATTTTGAGCTGGTACAGTTAAAATTCTTAAAAATTAATGAAAACTTTAAATATTTCAGTACAGTTTTGTTAAAATTAATTGTTTCATTATTTTTCAAATAACGCTTGGACTATAAAAGATTACAGAGCAAGCGGTACGGCTGTACGGCTACGACGGCGCGCGCTGCTTAACGAAAAACTCTTTGTATTCATTGGTTAATTACTGACCATCAAGAAAGAAGTCCTATTTTTTATCATCTATACCACAAAGATTTTGATTTAAAAAAAAAAAGTAATTACAATAACGTTGTATTAACAAAAAATAAAATTTCATATGGTATTTGAATTGAAAATCAACACCGCTAACGCATCCAAAGTTAATTTGCCGGGCGCAAATCGATAGATTTTTTCAAGATCTACAACTTCCTCTTTTTTACATTGGAGATTAATTTTTTGTTAAAAAAAAAAAAAACGGAAAAAATACGTTTTTGTGCCTTCTCCGAATTCCTTAGATTCATTTTGACATTAATTTGTGGTAAAAATAAAATGCTACATTTTTTAGATTGTTTTGTTATATATTAATGTATTTTGTATTTTCTGATAACCATTACGTAAAATTTCTCATTCGGCCGTCACTCGTAGTAGGTTGATTGGAGCACTTATGCTTTATTTAAAGACGACTACACTGGCTTTAGCTATGTGTATTTTCTAAAATATAAACCTGATGCAGTTAAATAGCGTGAAATTAATTTATTGTACTACCTTATACTCACTCTGCCTACACAGTGTCTCACATGTAATTCGTTTGCTTCATGTACGCAGTACGTTAATACAAAAATCATAAGAGCCCTACGGCGAGCAAATATAGGTGATTAGCAATTTAAGTAATTTTTAGTATTATTTATTAACAATCGGTCCCCTCGGCTTCACCCACGATTTACTAAGTACAGCACCGTAGTGTGTTGACACGCAATTGTAATGAAAAAAGCTTTTGTTGAAATCCATTGCAGTTCCATGGTTAAATGATAAGCTATTAAAATGTTTTGAATAACATAATAATTCTGAAAAGTACCGTGCATTCTTCACGAAATAAAATAGTTAAGCGGCCGTTGATTTGCACTTTTTTACCTTATAATGAATGGAAAGAGCTGTTTGTTTCAACTGTAAGGATTAAAAACTGATAAAAAATTTGTAATTAAAATTTTTTTCATTTCTAATAAAATACTTAACCACCAGAGCAACAAAATCCTGAAGCCTTATCTCTCGCCACAATGAATACAACTAAATGTTATTCCATCTTTTCGTTTAAATGATCAGCTGATCTCTCAATAAATAGATTTTTTATTCGTCTAATTTGACGCTGCTCTTTTAATCTTAATAAATGTTCTGCGTCAGTTTCTTGACTCCTAAAATTAAGTACATTTAAAGCATTTGAAATTTTCTTTCCAATTTGGCCTCTTGCAACTATTTGAATGGTCAAAACTTTTGTGAGCTCTAAAAGATATTTTTTTATCAACTTTTTAAAGTTGTAATATATTTTTTGGCAAAAAAGTTCGACGTTCGGTTGCCCTAAAAAGGACTAATGAGCCACATTTTTTCTGACTGAAAATTCCAGCAAACTCGACTGCCTGGAAACATCAGGGTGGTATTCTCGAACGTGCTGTTGTAGCATCAGACTGATATGAAGGAAAACCATAATGCTTTGAACCATTACAGCTAGCTATAGTGCTCTTTTCTAACGTCTCCTAGTAGTACGTCCGAGACGTTGGTGTCCAAAGCACCTTTTTTCCGCAGAGCTCAGTCGTTTTGGTGATCTAAGATGGGGAGATTGATCGTTGATTTCATGATAGAGGCTTGCCTGTTAGAGACTGTCCCGTTTGCTCAAACTTATTTCATAGCTTTACCATTACGCTTGTCAAGCACAGAACTCGCAGAGGATCGGTGACATCAGATTAACAGCTTATAGTCGAGGGGATAATGCAGGGTTGTCGGTATCTGAGATTTACAGCCTCGCAAGGAACAACCTCGTTTGTGATGTCTGCCAATAAATGACTGATTTGATTTAAAGTGGCTGGCTGTACATAGTTTTTTAATGGACGAATTGTTGTCGAAAACAATTGTAAAAATATATTTTTTGACCAGGTAGTTGAACGTTACATGGCCTTAAAAAGAGTTAATTCAATTAATGGTTAATTAGAGAAAGTAAAGAATTATGATGGCCCTGAAAGAGTCAGTGGTTCTACTTCCAGACATTCTTTGTTACTATTCTCCGTCATAGAGAGTCTACTACCGGTAGATTGACTCTTACCCTCGAAGTCTCTGCATATGGACATCGTGCTCAAAAGAGATACGGCACCAGCCGAAGAATATCTCGTCTTTGAGTCGTTACTCGGATGACCAACCGCTCACCACTGGTTAGGGAAGTAGGCTGGGAGAATACTTTTTCATAGGTCTGTCGTTGGGACGAACTACTGAGGAGGGCGTAGATAAAATTTCCAGACGATGTGGCTGCCCAAACACCAGGTCGGTTGGAAGAATTGCCACAAAACCCTGGAGTGTAAGGTCAGATAATGCTTTGGCTAGGCATCTCCTGGTATTACGCTGGAGATGTTGTCGTTCAGAACGCCTATTTTTTCGTGACACTCGGTAATCTTGGTGGTTCAGAGTAGAATTATACATAAGTGGCTTGTCCTTTGGATAAGAATGTCGTCAGTATCTGGGATACCCAGCTGCACAACTAACAACCTTGTTCTTGATTCACTACCGATGAACGACTATAGTACTGTAGAATTTGCTCGGTGATATTGTAACCAGATTTACTTACTTCGATTGCAGGTGGGCTTCGATTTTACTTTAACGCTACCTAGCACATCCAACTAAACTAAAGTAAAAACTAACGTATTTTTGAAAAACTTTGAGCCAAGTTATTATTATTATTATTAATTTTTTAAGATAAAAAAATATACGAAAAACATCTAGAAAGTGTGAAGAGCCAGTGTTCATAATTTCAGCAAGATAAGTTAAGTAGTTCTCGGGGTTTGCGATGATAAATGTTTTTTGGACTTTGCTTTATATATGAGCGAGATAATAAGGGTCCCAAGACCAAGCATCGGTGATTGGCAACCTCACTGTTGTTTACTATAATAAGTTACCAAATATCTCCTGGGACAAGAAAGCAATGGCGATTAGCTACTGAACTATTTTTAAGTATTATTTAATAACTAGCAGCCCCCTGTCTCGACTTCGCCCGAGACTTACTAAATGGAACACCGTAGTGTGTTGATTTGCAGTTTCTCCCGTGTTTTTTACAAAAAGGGCCATTTTTTAAAGATGTAAGGATTTTAAACTCCCAAAAATATATATTAAAAAAAACTTTTTTCTCTTATCTCACAACTTTATTACCAGAGCAACAAAGTCCTGGAGCTTAATCTCCACATTTTTTATTGCTACAAATATATTTTCTTCTTATTTAAAAATCTGAATTTAGATTTTTAAACATTTAAGAGATTACTGTGAGGGTAAAATGAAAAGCTGATCTCTTACGTAATGGATTCTTTGTTTGTCGATTTTGAGGCTGCTGTTCCGATCTCGATAAATTTTCTGCGTCAGTTTCTTGAGGCCTAAAATTGTATTCATCAGATACATTTGAAGTTTTCCTTCCAATTCACCCTTTTGCGACTTTTGTGACCCCTAAAGGCTATTTTCTATTATTTTGTTACCTTCTAATATATTCGTTGGCAAGATAGTTCGACGTCCGATTGCCCTAAAAAAGACCGGTGAGCTTCTTATAAGTCACCTCTTTCTTGACTAAAGCTTACAGCAATTGTGACTGCCTGGATACCACAGGGTGATCTCCTCTGGCCTGCTGTTGAAGACCCAGACTGATCGGGAGAAAAATTACGAAGTCCGAAGCTTTGGGGCTAGTTGTAGTGCTCTTTTCTAACGTCTCCTGGTATAACGTCGAAGACGTTGGTGTCTAAAGCACCTTATTTTTGCAGACTCAGTTGTTTTGATGATCTAAGGTGGACAGATTAGTACAGATTGGTTCGTGATGCTTGCCCGTAGGAGACTCTCGTTGGCTCAATTTTTTTTTTTCTTTATATCTGTTAGGTTCGCCTAGCGCAGACCTTGGAGAGGATCGGTGATTCCTGGTTGAATGCTTAGAGTCGAGAGGGTAATATAGGGGGTCGTTGGTCACCGGGGTCCCCGGGGTCCCCAGCGACGAACAACTCTGCTCGTGACGTCTGCCAGTGAATGACTGACTTTGTTCAATAGTGGCCGGCTTTACATAACCTTTGAGTTGACGAATAGTCTCCAGAAATCGTTGTAAAAATGTATTTGCTGGCAAGGTAATTTAAACTTAGGTGGGCCTTAAAAGGACCGATGAGATTAATGGTTAAGTAGGAAACGTAAATGCTTACATTGACCCTGAAAAGGGCCAGTGGTAAAATTTTCAGTCATTCCTTATTATTATTCTTGATGATGGCAAGCCAGCTGCGGGTAGCTTGACTCTTACCCTCGGAGTCTCTGTGGACGGAGACCGTACATGAGGGACGTACGCCGCTGATCAAAAAATATCTCGTCTTCGGGTTGTTCCCCGTATCACCAACCGCTCATCGTTAGTCGGGAAAATGTGGGAATGGCGTAAGGGACACGACCACTGAGAAGGAGGCCGTTATGGCTGCCCATGCCCCTCAGAGCTGTTTTCCCTGGCTTACATTTTTAGTATAAAATTCTCTGACGGCACCAGGCCAGATTGTGGTACAGCCATATAACTCTGAAGGGTTGGAGCAGAATATGCTCTGGCTAGACACGTCTCTATATCTCTGGGTATTCCGTCGAAGACGTCATCGGTTACAACCCATTTTTTATGGGTGGCACGCGTCAATCCTGGACGTTCTGGGTGATAGTAGACGTACATTACTTACTCGTTGGAGAAGAGCGCCATCGGTAGCCGGGATACCCAGCTGCACAACTATCATCTACATTCACGATGCAGCTCGATGAACTGCCAGTGGACGATCACATAAATTTTCACGACGCTCCGGCCTGTTATAACCACACTTATTCAATTCTGTTGCAGGTAGCATCGATTTCATGTCGACACCATCTAGCGGATCCTACTGAACTAAATTGAAAAGCTGGCGTATTTTTGCAAAACTTTGAGCTTATTTATTACTATTGTTATTGAATTTTTCAAGATAAAAACCATACCAAAACCATCTAGGAAGTGTCATGAATCAGTGTGCAAAATTTCAGCAAAATCGGTTCAGTAGTTTTCGCGGTTAGCGATTACAACGGTTTTAGTGACTTTGCTTTATATATTAGAATGATAATAAGGGCCCTTTGGTGAGAAAATATTGGCGATTGGCAAATCAGAGTACATTTTGTAACAAGTTTATCCTTATAAGAAACCTCAACGTTGTATTACAGCTGAAACAACATCGATTTTAGAGTTAACTTCACACTGAACCAGTGCCTAATTAACACGTTAATTTTGAGAATAACGGAACACTGAAACTAGTTCTAGATGATATCATTGGTTCGACACTAATTTAACGATCATTCAGGGTTGATTTAGTGTTTGCTCAAAATTAAATTAAACTGTAAACCTTAGAAATATATGCGTTAGTTGCAAAATATTATTTAAATTTTTAAATTTTATTAACAAAAGCAAACAAAATGGAATTTAAAAAATGTGCTACTTTTGAGACGCTAACTTGTATCTCCAGCAGGCTAAGCGATTACTTTATCTACTTGGCCAGAGTAAATGAGATACTTGATATAATTTTAATATTAACATAAGGTACGAGAACCACGAGCTTATAATCTTGTTTTATATTCTAATAAACTAAGCCCAACTATTATAAAAAGTTTAAGCGTACCTATTTTTTTTTTTTAATAATTGTGTTACATACCAGTATACAATGAACAACCATATTTATCTTTTAGTTGCTCTAAACGTGAAGTGTTACTTTTCTTGAACGCAAAGTTTGACTTTTGAAATTAAATAATTGATATTTGTGTAACAATTTATTTCTATTGATATGGTCCTTAAATTATTATTGTGTCATAAAGCCATATAAAATTGTTTTTATCACAAAAAAAATTTTTCGAAACTAATTTATTAGCCATTTCAACAAAAAATACTTAGTTAAGTATTAAAGCATACGATTACCTCACATAAATAATTATAAGTCAATACCAAGTTAGACTAAATTTTACAAAGCTTAACAGTAAACTTAAAATAAATAGTTGAAAATAAATAGAGCTTCAGTGGCTTAGTAGTTAGCGTGCTAGCATACTAGCTAGAAAAACTCGAGGGATCGTGGGTTTGAATCCTATCAAAAATTAGCAAGATTTGTTTTTCTTGGACTTTTTCGATGGGATGAGTACCCAGGATGCCAAAACATTACTTACCTGATTTTTAAAATAAATAGTCGATTTTTCTGGAGATGTCTCAACCTCTGGAGGTTTCTTTTTCGGAGGAAAAGCCAACATCTGATCAGCTTATTGGGTAAAGTCATTATCGGTTTTAGAAAGGTTCGGTACACAGAGTTCGATGGTTTATTGAAAAATATCTTTCGATTAAACTTGATAATAGCTAAGGTGTGATTGGGATAATCGCTTCGCCCTGTAAGTAGTACCCAGTAGAACTGTCTAGTAGAACACTACTACCCAGTAGAATAGTGTGAGGGGAACTTTGCAAGGGGCTTGCATGAAAGACTCGTAGATTTAGAAAGAAAGAAAGTAATTACGTTAAAAGAACAAGGAAGGTGGTAGAGATTAGGGTCATAGGATACATAAAAACCCTGCAATGTGTATACGTGAAATCTTAATACTAATACTAATATTAGTTTAAAATAAATAAGTGTTTTTAAACTGTATATTTAAAAACACATAAAAAAACATATATTTCAAAATTATGCTCCTTTTGATGTCAAAAAAAATTTTGTTTTAAAGTAAATATAACTTTATAAGTATCACAAACGTTTAATAGTTTTCGATGTGTTTTTTTAAGTTCTATTTATTTTTCAAAGTTCAAAAATTTAGTTTTACATACATTGCAGACGAATAAATCTTTTGAACTAAATCGTTATTGATTAATACAAGTTGAATTAAAATAATTATGTGAGTTAAATGATATATTTTCACCTCAGCTGTATTATCTGACCTAATATAATTAACCAATTTTATTTTTCAATTGACTATATCGATTTATTGTAATTTTTTTGTATCAATTTTCATTCCCTTTGCAAGGAATTGGAAAAAAATTTTTGTTGTATAAAAAACAGATAATTACGTTTTTTCTGAGTTTTTTATTTTTTTAAATAAAATTTACAAAATTTGCAAATTCATAAATTACGGATAATATTATAAAATATAGAACATTCGTAAACGGATCAAATTTTTTCTACTCGTAAAATTTTTTTGAACATGTCTCAGTGTGGATAATGTGAAAAGATAAGTATCTAAATTTTGTGGGGTTATTAAAAAATTTTAGACCAAACAACATTTTGTATTCCAAATATATTTTAAGCTTCAATTTGAATGAAAATATT
Source organism: Copidosoma floridanum (assembly GCF_000648655.2). The sequence goes on along the minus strand of NW_019379509.1, from coordinate 777,878 downwards.
ACTCGGATTTTTGCATCTCTAAAGTGTAACTTACAACTGTCCATGAGGAAATAAAAGTCTTCTGAAACATAATCCTACAGAATCGAAACTTTGACCTTAAGATTTGTTAATAGTCATCAAAAAAGTTAATACAAAGAGAAAATATTTTCTGTACGAAATAAAAGGAAGTAATGATGAATGACTTATACTTAATCTTATTTTTGGTATAAAAACTTTACATCTTTTTTTGACACTTGTAACTATTTCTGCTTCTGTGTTATATTTAAATAATTTTGTTATTTTTAACCTTGTACCATTACAAAAGCTATTGGAAATATTTAAGCTTCTTACTAACAGAACTACAGCATTAATTTTTAAATTTAACTTGTGTGGTGGACGTCCTTCTCGAATATTATTCAAAAATTCTATTGAAAAGTTTATGTAAATATTATCGTTTATTTTATTAACTCCTTTATAAGTAGCATGGTCCCTGCTATAATAAGATATTGTTTCTCCTTTCATGTTTTCTAAAATTTTATTGTTAAAAAAATAATTGTATTCATTACGGGAGGGTAATATTACATTATTTATTAAAAAACTATTAACATTACTCTAAATTTTCGAACACACATTGTTTGTTTTTCATTGTTCAGGTATTTTTAAACAATTAATTTTTTCATAACCAATATCCAATAAAAACGACAAAAATTTTTTTGTCTATTGATCCAATATTTGAGTTTAATTGCAGATTTGAAATGGACACCAAATTTGTGAGTTTTTAACAGTCATTTTTATTATGTTGAGTTTATAACCATGGTTAACGAGAAGTAAATCTATTGTTTATAATTATACTATTCTATTTATTTCTTTTGCTAACTTTAAAATAAGTTCGAAATAATTCTTACATTCATTGGCATACATTTTTTTAATAAGGGCTAGTTTTTTTGAATACACATAATAAAAAAATATAATGAAAGTGAAAAATGGGAATCAATATTACAGCTACTTTAAATTCACATGCTACGCTTTTATTGTTTTTGAAATAAACACTTGACTAATCCTTCAATATTATGTTTACTTGAAATTAAGATTAAGTATTTATTGAAATATACACAGTTTCTATTATTTTTACTATTATTAGTATTATTATTATCTTTATTATTATTATTATCATGAACAATACTAACATTATTAACAAAATTTTCTTCATCATAAATATCATTATCATTATCAACATAAACAATATCTTCAACAACATCATAATTACTGTCATTATTATAATCATTATTATTATTATCGTTGAATCAAAGTAGTTATCATCATTTTTGTCTTTATTAATATAACTGTTATTGTTATCGACGTTTAAATAACTATTCTTGTTATCATATTCATTGTCATGATTATAGTTATTTATATTGTTATCTTGAT
>NW_019379509.1:739031-763372 GCF_000648655.2 Copidosoma floridanum | reverse complement strand
ATTTTATATCTAGAATAACAATCGTTACTATAAAACAAAGTAAATTAAATTTACACCGGCAAATACATGCACTATTATCTACTATCTAAATAACACAGAAATTCTAAAAGTTAAAGAAAATACTTTTCGATTATATTCTAAGAATTATATGCTTAAAAATAAAATCTGATCTTACAATTTGTATCACTTACCATTAATTTTTAAATTGCAACTGACATTAACTTATACATAACTTATTATTTTATCAGTGTAAAAAATCCTTAAAGGAATAATATAACCATATACTTTAATATTTAAATGTGTATTTACTTAATAAATTAACAAATTTAATGAACAAAATATGATACGGCATAAATCAAACATGGTATATAATATAAAATAATTAATGACATAGATTCTCTATAACGATATGATTCATCATTGTAACTGAAATTTTTTAAATCAACTTCATCTTTTTCGTAATTAGAATCTCCAGAATCTTCACTACTTTGCACGTTTTTCTCTTTTTCAATAATTATGTTTTTTATTTCCTCCAATCGAATAAGTTCCTCATCTGTTATTACAATTTTTTTACACGCATACATTATATAATCATAGGTTTATAAGATAATGGAAACTGCTATAAGTGAATTTAAAAATATGTATCGATATTTGAACATAATCAAGTAGTGCGAAAGTGCTACGCGGCAAGCTTCTGAAAGAGATCAAGCCTCGGCAACCACGCTAATATACTTCAGATTTGCATACTCGTATTTATAATTTAATCAAATTTTGAACCATCCATCCATTATTTTGTTAATTTTTCAATAATAACTATTTAAGTATTTAATGAGAAAAAGTAAGGAAGAGAAATACTGATTTTCTGACCTGATGGTGCATGTTACCAGAGCAAACACCGAGCCTGAGGGATCTCTTATGCTTGCCCTTGCTAGATCTGCACCAAGTGTGAGCTCTTTTTTTTGTACTCTAAGTAGGAAAGCAAATTTTTTTACCATAAAAATCTCTTTTAATTTTACAATTTTTTTTATATGTTCTCTGTGGTATAAAAAAAAGCCTTACAGTCCTCAATCATGACGTTGCATGCTGATACACTTGATATCAGGAAACATGCGTTATCGACTAGAATGTCTGAATTATTTTATATTCTCATTATAAAAGTGTGTTATTGCAGTTAAAAAATACTGACACATTAGTTTAAAAAAGTCTAGTAAATATAGAATATATATGTTAAAGTTTATATGGGTCATTCTACCGATAACAGCCTACTTCATGTCCCAGTCGATTACAACGTCGTATAAGGAGGTATCGATCTGTGAATTTCTTTAAATAATCAAGGGATGTTATCTGCTGAAGGTTCAACAGAATTTTGATCATCAAATAATAAATCATTAGTTTTAGATGCAAAAAAAGGGGATAAAATGGGATGGTGGGCGCGTATCTTACTCGAAAATTTATAGTTAAGACGACGCCTGGAATCCAAATGTGGATGTTTTAATTTTCCTATGGCATGGGATCTCAAAATTATTATTACAAACAGCACTCTTATGCACTTTAGAGAATAAAAAAATTGTATCCAAGACTTTGATGGTGTTTCAGTTGTGGGACTGAAATTTGACAAATCTAACATTGTAACTTAACTAAATTTGGGTATTTTAATTCAAAAGTTTTGTATTTTACAGAGGTCCAGAACGTTACAGGAACTTCTTTGATTGTTCAAACCCGATAAACCAGAGCTACAGGCTCTACAATTTGTAAATTCGATCCCCCCAAAATAACTGAGAGCATGTATTGCCACTATTTTTTAAAAATAAAATAAAAAAGTCGTCGTAAAAATTTTACTCATGCAGATCCAGCAGGGCCTAATGAATTTTAGCTCATTTTGAACACGGATGAAGCAAATAAAATTTTTTAACAATTACGAATACATAATTTTTGTAGATGACCCATGTATATTGTATATGTCTATTTAAGTATGGATTATAACCCGGTATATTCTATATTCTCAGCTTAATGCCTAGATTACATCATATATTAACTGTACACTACAAATTTTTACGTCACTTCATTGAAGTATAAATTTTTGAATCACAATGTCTTAAACAAAATACACAATAATAGGTCTGGCTATTAAAAGTAGTTTAGTTTTGGATCTAGCAACCCTTACACTTTACGACTGAAAATTGGATTTTTTTAATTCGTTAGCTTATATTTTAAAGGACCTTACTGCTTGGGATGGTTTTGTCTCATAAAAAATTCTTTTGATAAATTTGATTTTATAATTTTACTAGAAATTGGAGAAATTAATTTAATGAAATTTTTTGGGTACACTTAAGAAATTGCTTTTTATTGTTTAACCCTACAAGGTAGGCTTAAGTTTAATTTAAAAATTGAAACAATTGTTATATTGATACGAAATAATGTAATTAATGAGCTTATGAAAAAATTTAAGATAAAAGAAACTAGCTTGCTGTACCGCTACATTAAGGGTGGTGAAAAAATATGCTAATTATTTATAACGATAAAAAAATTATTTAAAAAAGTGGTGAAACGTGGCCGAAGAGTATTAGAACAAATATTGGAGCGTCACTAAGACAATATGTTTAGAAATCGTGAGGGAGCTAAGATGTAGGCTTCTTAAAAAGTATATGAGAAACTAAGAGTTATGGTGCAAAAAGCAAGCATTGCACTAAAATGTCGTTGAAATTAACGTTGCTGGAATAAATATTCATAGGCTTACTACAAAATTAAAGTGCACTGTCAAGGTTTTGGATCCCCTCTCTTATTTATAGCAATTTTCCTTAGAATTAATTGTTATGGTAATCAAAATGATCAATAGATATTTCAATCTATTAGTTTTTATGTATAACAACTATTATTAGTTTTTCTTTNATTTTACTAGAAATTGGAGAAATTAATTTAATGAAATTTTTTGGGTACACTTAAGAAATTGCTTTTTATTGTTTAACCCTACAAGGTAGGCTTACATCTTCTCTTTGACTTTGAATGATTAGAGCTAAGAAGCGTTTAGAATCTACTCTTATTATTAATATGATCTGATTTGGGTTACAGAGGCTTGAGTTAGTAAAACAAATACGTATTTTTACTGGTTTTTTTCTATACAAAATATCAAGAAACTGGATAAACTATATGTAGAAGCCAATATTTTTCTTGTCAACTGTCCAAACCTCTGGAAAACATTAGCAAGTTTACTTTTATATCTACTAAAATCTACTTACGTTTTTCGATCTACTCCATACCACTTTCATCTTCAAAAGGAGCTAATTCCGTAAAAAATTTTGTAACACTCCACGGTTTTTCACTTTGCATTTCAAGCCATGCATTACGAATTGCATTATCTCGATCACGTGTTTTTTTTGTTGGTCCACTAATGCATACTCCGTTTTCAACGCACTCCAAATTAAATTTGGCTTCTTCTTTTATATTCGTGATTTTAACTAAAATTTCTTATTAATATTCAATCAAGTATCTTTAAGTGTACATATATATATATACATATATATATGCAGAGCATACGTTTGCGGACAATCACATGTATCTAAGGGGAATTGCGAGAATAAAAGTGAAATTATGCGAACGTCCACGTAACTCTACCATGTTATTGTTGTATATTATAGAATCATGTGAAGTCCGTATAGGTTTCTTTGTATAAACACACACACACTCACACACCCATATACATTTCTACATTACATAGTGATTTGAAAGAGTCCTTTTGCACAACCCCTTTTTATCCTTCTCTAAATAAGTTAAAATTCTATTGTTTCTTACCTTTCTTTTATTAGGTAAAATTTTTCTTAGCCCTCCTCCACCCCCTCAGCGCGCCACTCAATTCTGAATAGCCTCCGTCAGCTCTCTGGCACCTTCTCCAGCGACCCTCTTAATAGGGTAACAGTTTATCGATTTTTACCTTATTTTTATTTGATTGAATTTCCGATAATACCCCTATCCGCCCCACTCAGAACCCTCTTACAATTATATAACTCAATAAGCCTTCCTCGCAAATATAAAAAACTCTTTTTAGCTAACCTTCAAGTCAAATTACTCTCTTCACCCTAACTCTCAGCTTTCATTACACTTTCTAAGAAACCCATCTAAGGCCCCTTATAATTTCTTAACACATTGTCTGAGCAACGTTCAAATATTATTTCTAGTCCTTTTCAGCAACTTTCCACCCCTTTCTTAATAATTAATTCATTTACATAATTTGTTAACACATTTCTATACCACCCTTCATGTAGTGCTACGGTGGACTGTTTTTTTATATTTTGAATTCCTAATAAGTTGAATAATTGCATAATTTTGTATGTTCCAGTTTTTCAATTAATTTTGTAATGAGATAGGCCTTTACTAATATTGTTTAGAAATTTAATTGAAAATTTATACAGATATCTCTGTCAGATTTACCAATACCTTTGTAAATAGCATGATCTAAGCTGTTGTATGTTTTATTTCTCCTTTTGCATGATTTAAAACTTTATTATTCAAAAAAGAAGTATATTTGTTGCGAAAAGTTGGTAAAACGTTATTAATGGAAAAGTTTTTATTTTTAACAAATTGTTGGAATAATTATCAGTTCTACATTTATTTAGCACTTGAAATGATTTAATTTCTCCTTCTCCAATATAGAACAACAATTTTTTAAATGTTCTGTCAGTTGAAAATAATTTCAAAAAATATAAATCCATATTAAGTTTTAGAATACAGAACAATGACCAAAGACGTGATGATTTATTACTCATTTAATACTTTCTTGTATAATGATGCTTATATTACTTTTTTTCAAAGTTAGAAAAATCTGTCTAGGATTTCCTCTTAAGAAATTGATTTATTACCAAAATCGCAACTTACATCACATGAATTACGAAATGTTCTTTTAACTGTTTCTAAGGCTTTTAGTCAATTTTTTAAAGTTTTCTTCAGATTTAATGATTAAATGTAGTTGTAATAAAGCATTTTTTTTTTCCAAAATCTTCAATAAAAAGTTATTTATATTTTTCCCATAAACTTTTTCCTCAAGTATCTTAAAATATTAAAACCGTGAAAAAAATTTTCTTAATTGGCATGGTAGCTTAACCTTACATGCTTCATCAAAAATATTATAGACTTGAACATCGTGTTTCCCTAAACGTAAAGCAATAGCAGAACCTTTAAATGTACTATGAAGTATTCTGTCATTTGTTTTAAACATTTCAAAAGATTCTACTCCATTCATGCGTTTTAAAATCAGTGTTAAAAAAACGCTCAGAGTCCTTAGGACACGCTATTTCTAGTCGACTTATTGTTTAATTCTTTAGAACTCTTCCATTTTATCCAAGTTTTTGTAACTCAATGAAAACAGTAGTAAGTATTCTAGAATATAGACGTAGCAAATTTTTTTGTGCGAAATTTTGGCAAAGTAAAAGACAAAAATTTAATTGTTGTACACTTAAAAGAATATTTTTTCCTGCTTCCAGTCTGTATGATAATAAATTAAAGCAACTGGGTAATTCCTTTACAAATCGAACGGATTTTGACCTTCACCTCTCTGATTCGGCTGAAAATTTTTTTATCGTTTCTATATTGAATAGTAAGGGATGCGTGTCCAAAAATTTTTTTTTATCGCCTATTTTTGATTATATAAGTTATAATAAATTTCATAATAATGGTTGGAGACTCATTTTTAACAATGTGTAGCTCCGAATATTTAAGAGCTACAAAATTTTCACCAATAGCACTTTTGTAGTTAAATAGTTGAACTTTGAGAAAAAAAATTGAAAAATAAAAGTTATCAACAAACTAATATTGTTATTAACAATTTATTTGTTTGAATCGATATTTAACAATTGCCCCCAAAATGAATCAAGTTTTTTATTATTACCATCCTATTCTGCGTCAATTTTTACGTAAAAATGATGTTTTTACATATGGAGACTTTTCAATTGTTATTGTTAAAAAGTTAATTTATGTAGCGCGTAATGGTAAAAAAAACTGTTTTTTGAGTATAAAATAATATTTTTACCTCGTATCAAAAAAAGTTAAACGTAAAAGTCGTAGATAATTAAAAGATCTACAACTTTTGTATTTACCATTTATCAGTATAACCGCAAAATTTTGTATTATCATGCAAAAAAGTGAGAAATCACCATTTCATCATTTATTAAGAGTAATTTTTTACTTGTAAAACGGAGGTGAGCAATAATAACTGGAGAAATTATATTTTATTGAATTAATAAAAATGTGTAATAAAAAACTAAGTAAACATTATGATTGCTTAATATTTATTTATAGATGTAACAAAATTTTCATGTACAAGTAAAACTTTTTTTTACAGTTTTATAACAAAGTTATGTCACTTGAAAATGTTCACAATATTTGTTTTTTCGTGCAAAAGAAACACCCTTGCTCTCAAAAATCTCTCTGACACTAATTTTCGTTCTTCTTCGTAATCATCATTTGTAGAATAACGACAAGTAATATTTGGCAGTGATTCTGTGGCCCAATCAAAAAATTTTCATGACGTTCGAATGAGATTGTTAATTATCTGAAGACTTTCTCTAGCAGCTAGTCGTTTTACAGTCCCGCCTATTCTGTCTCATGGCCCCTTTCCATGCAAAGTGGCGAAAAAAGGCCACTCTGCTGCTATTTTAAAGTCATCAAAGTGATGAGTGAGATCAATGAAGTTCTTTTTATTTTTATACTGTCCACTCGCACCGGCAGACATGTATATTATTTTATTAACATACGGTAAATTTATTTTAATAAATTCGGTCAACTGCTTTTGATATAGATGTACGGCAATAGTGTCGTGATGTAGGGCCATAATGAGAAATTTTGCTTGGATTTTGGTTTACCAAAACCAATCACATACACAGAAGAAGATTCTGTTATATTGACACAACTAAAAGTGAAATTTACAAAGCCAAATTTCATGAAATGTTTTCAAAGTTAAGTAATGATCAAAAACTTATTTTTAAAGAAGTTACCAAATTTAAAAACAAAAGATTTGTTATTGACAGTCCTGGTGGTTCTGGTAAAACTTTTTCGTATGAGACGTTAATACATTATTTTATTTTACCAATGGCTTGGACAAGGATAGCTCCGATTTTATTACCAAAAGAAATGGCGAGCTTTAAAATTACCATTGGATTTGAATTTAATTAAAAGTGCTTTTTTAGAATTATTATCCGATAAAAAAAAATGTAATTTGGGACGAAGCTTCTATGATACCAAAAAAGCCTTAGAAATAGTTGATAGAACTCTAAGAGATCTGTGTAATACAAACACACTATTGGAAACATAATAATTATAGTTATATTATGTGATTTTCGTCAAATTTTACTTCGAGTCATAGACATTTTTCCCAGCACTTTTCCTACCGCTAAATGGCGCAAATAAAACAAAAAAACTCTAAGTTGTGAATTTTTTTTATATTTATCAAATGTCGATAACTTGGTAAGTTTATAAGTTTAAAATGATTTTTCGAGGTGTTGCTGTCCTTTGTTCAAACTTGTATTTACCATTGCTGTTATTTATTGATTGTTACGTTACTACGGTAACTTAAATATTTCAAATAGGGCCAAGAAATACGTATCATTTAAATGAGATAACAATCAGTAATGATTTGTCAATAATTTTAAGTGTGTACGATTTTATTTAATCGTAATGTGTCTTTTATTAGTATTGTCTGCTAGTGTGATTTGCCTTCAGTTGATTCAAATAAATGTTGCAACTATTGTTTTTTGTTACGAGAAAAAAGGTCTCCATGGCATTCACTGTAATGGATACAATTATTGCGCTAAGAATAAGGAGAAAACCAGGTAATTGTTGTTTGATGATTTTTCTGCACTACTTTTTATGAGTAGTAATGATTTAAAAAATATATTGAGCGTGTTTACAGATCGATAACCTTACTCTCGATTTTCGATACGATAAAGAGATTGTCTGCTATCGATCAATGTGTTAACCTCTCAAATTTTGAAAGAGTCCTCTGATTATCAGCTATGCAATAAAATAAACTCTCTTGATAACGGGTCCCCTTATTTTTTACGATTTTTTTTTCTCATCCTGGTTACTTTTTTTTTTAATGTTTTGCTTCTTTCTTGTGTAATTAAAAACTATCTTATGTGTCTTACTTTCCTTGTACGTAAAAATCTTAGCCCTTTTTCCTTTCTTCCTTCCAGCTCATGCAAATTGAATGTGTCCTCAGGTCCTCACCCAATTCATGTTTATGTTTTTTTATAGAAGTTGTGTGTAATTTGTGTGATAATAACGTAGCTATCCGATGCATGTAATAATGAAATATGCAATATTAAGCAGCTATGAACTGGCTTTATGCCTCCTGTTATAAAGACTACTTACTGCAAAGTCTATTAATTTATAATTAGTAACGAAGGCAGGTGCATCATGAGTTTTTTAATGGGCCATCTTATTTTTTATTGGTTGAAGTAAAGCTACCCAGAAAAAAGTACTTGTATGATTAATTAATTGAATTTGAATTAACAGTTATTTTAATACAACTAAAATTAATTTTAATTAAATTACTGTGTAATTAACCAGTTTATTTAACCTTACTATTTTTGTATTTATTTATCAACCTTGTAAGCTTACATTCATAGATAAGACACACTTATGTATTTGGTAGTTTTTTAACATGTTTATCTTACTAATATATAAAGCAAAATCGCTAAAACCGTTGTAATCGCTAACCGCGAAACTACAGAACCGATTTTGCTGAAATTTTGCACACTGATTCATGATACTTCCTAGATGGTTTTAGTATAGTTTTTATCTTAAAAAACTTAATAAAAATAGCAATAAATGAGCTCAAAGTTTTGCAAAAATGCGCCAGCTTTTCACTTTAGTTCAGTAAAATCCGCTAGGTGGCGTTGACATAAAATCAAGGCTACCTGCAACAGAATTAAATAAGTGTGGTTATAATACGCCGGAGCGTCTCGATAACTGATGCAGTCGTGCTTCGGCGGTTTAACGAGCTGCATAGACAATGGAGATTATAGTCCTGCAGTTGGGTATCCCGGTTACGGACGATATTCTTCTCTAAGGGGAAAGAGACCTACGTTTCTATTCACCCTAAGTCTCGACGAGTGCGATAAAAAAAGAAGACATTCCAACCGATGACGTCTCCGGCATAATACTAGGAGAAATATCTAGCCAGAGCACAATCTGCACCAACTCTTCAGAGTTGTGTGGCAGTCCCACCATCCCGCCTGGTGCAGTCAGATAATTTTTGGCTACAAATGTAAGCTACGGAAAACAGCTCTGAGAGGCACGGGCAGCCACAACGGCTACCTTCTTAGTCATCGCGTCCCTAGATCGCTTACGCACATGTCCCCGTCTAACGATGAGTGGTTGGTTATCCGGGGACCGACCCGAAGACGAGATATTCTTTGGTCAGCGGCGAACCTCCCTCCATCACAGTCTCCGTACATAGAGTCTCCCAGGGTAAGAATTAAGCTATCCGTAGCCAGCTTTTCATTATCAGGAATAATAATAAAGAATAGCTTGAAAGTTTCACTACTGGCGCTTTTTAGGGCCATTATAAGTATTTACGTTCCCTACTTAACCATCAATTTCATCGGTTCTTTTAAGGCCCACCTAAGTGTAAACTACCTTGCCAACAAATACATTTTGACTACCATTTCCGGAAGTGATTCGTCGACTAAAAGACTATATTAACTAAAGACAGGCACTATTAAACCAAGTCAGCCATTCACTGGCAGATGTCATCTGCGGAGTTGTTCTTCGCAAGGCTGGAAAACCCGGTGACCGACGACCCTATATTACCCTCTCGACTCTAAGCATTCAACCAGGAATCACTGATCCTCTCCAAGGTTTGCGCTGGGCAAACTTATAACAGCTATGAAGGAAAAAAAACTTGAGCCAACGGGACAGCCTCCACTGGACAAGTATCACTAACCAATCTCCCCATCTAAGATCACCAAAACAACTGAATCTGCAAATAAAAAAGGTGCTTTAGACAGCAACATCTTCGACGTTATACCAGAAGACGTTGGGAAAGAGCACTACAACTAGCCCCAAAGCTTCGGACTTTGTAATTTCTCTCCCTATCAGTCTGGATCTTCAATAGCAGGTCAGAGAAGATCACCTTGAGGTATCCAGGCAGTCACAATTGCTGTTAACTGCAGTTAAGAAAGAGTTGACTTAAAAAGCTCACCGGTCTTTTTTAGGGCCATCGGACGTTGAACTACCTTGCCAACAAGTATATTAGAACTTAACAAAGTTTACAGAAAACAGCCTTTAGGGGTCACAAAAATTTTAAGCATGCCAAAAGTCGCAAGAGGGTGAATTGGAAGAAAAACTGCAAATGTATCTAATAAATACAATTTTACTTAGGCGTCAAGAAACTGACGCAGAAAATTTATCGAGATTGGAACAGTAGCGTCAAAATCGACAAATAAAGAATCCATTACGTAAGAGATCAGCTTTTCATTGTACCCTCACAGCAATCTCTGAAATCTTTAAAGATCCTACTTCAAATTTTTAAATAAGTAGAAAATGTATTTGTGTTTTTGTGGCAATAAAAAATGTAGGGTTTAAGGTCCAGGACTTTGTTGCTCTGGTAATAAAGTTGTGAGATAAGAGAAAAAAAANGTCAATATGATTTATATACGAATATTTTTTAAATAATTGTAAAGTAATAATTTACGCATTAAGTTAATACAGAAAAATAGAATTTACTAAGATTGAAGTGCTTATGTTACATTATAAGTAACGCCTCTTCTAATGACTGATAAAATGAACTTGTCAAAAATAGTATCGTAAAATTGAATACTATCTTTGGTTTTCATATATTTTACAGAACGACATTTCAAAAAAATTTTGTATATTTATACAACTTTTGTTATGGTAAGCAGTCGTAGTTCAGATGATAATTATTTAATAATTATTTCCAATAATGTAATTAAATAAATAATTTCCCCTAGCACTCTAAAATTTTGAAACATGAATTCTTATTTTCAATGTTGTAAGTTAAGTTTCGTTGAAGCACATTAGTATGGTAGTAATAGCATTTATTTAACACATACGGATTTTTCATTTTAAAAAATTCCGTAAAATGTTATATGCATTTTATTAACTAATGCGGTAAAATAGCATTAGACTTATAGCTTTAATTATCAGCAAATTTAAGGAGGTTCGGAAGTGTTAGCGGGGGGAAATCTCAGAGAGGCAAGGGGAGGGAGAGCGTCTGGTAACGTTGTGAATTTTTTCGGCTGCTGGCACGTCGTCTACTGTTGTTGTCGTCTACTGCTGTTGTCGTCGTCTACTGATGACAGTGTACTTATTTCTTCGGTTGAATTTTTTATAATTAAATTTTCAATTACAAAAGGAGTTTTTACTATTCATTACATTTCAAAGCGCGCTCCAAAAGCAGCGTTGCCAAGTCGTCTGCTGCGAGCACATTTTTGCTGTTTTTTAATAGAAATTTGTGGTAGGGCTCTCTCAAACTTTGACAAAATATTATTTTTACAATATTCTTTCATTTAAAAAAAAAAAAAAGCAAGTTCAATTAGCCGTTTTTTTTTTTATGTGAAATTTAAGTGATTTCTCCATAAGCCTACATGTTAAAATATTGTTTTTTCAGGTTAATATATCTTGAAAACGGTGTGATTAAACCCTTCAAAAATTTAGCTGTAATTTGATACTATTATCCCAAACGACATATCGAAATTTCAAAAATTTTCATCATAAAAAATTATCACTACCGAACCTCCTTAAGAAGTATCGGACATGGTGAGTACTTTGAAAGGGTCGTGTACCTGTAAAAGGCACACTATAGTATATTTATTATCATGTGTGAGAATTATACCACTTACAATTCAAGTATCTGTTTCAAAAACTTCCCTGAGTTAAACATTGTAATTATAGAGACACAATGTTCTAATATAATTTAAGAATTTTAGCGTACCATAAGAAAAAATTTATTGAAGAATAATGAATTAATGTAAGAAAAAAGAGTAAAAGCACATTCTCATAAAATTATAGAACCTAGCATGAATTTGGAGATCAATCATAGTTTAGAAAAAGAAAAAAAATTTTTTATCAGACGAATAGGTATGTATTGGGATCTGTTTTTTTACACTGTCATTTCTTAGAAATATTTATATTAGATGGAAACATAATTTTTTTAAATTATGCAAGGCAACTTATACTTCTCTATCAAGGTACTTATGGCTCATTTCATACTTCGCGGTATAATTTGTTTACAAAATTTTAAAGAAATTTACACTCATGCTGACAATAATATTTATGAACTAATAATTAACCATGATAAGGGTATTAGAAAAATTTTGAGTGTCTTGAAATATGCCAGTGCGAGTTGTAAAAAAATTTTCCAGAAAATTGATATTTTGCTTCTTTAATTTGTACATTGCTCAAATAGGAACTGTTTATCCGTATTAACAATAATATGTACTAATTATTATTCATCATCAGGAAAGATATGTCAAATTTTATAGAGTCTCGAAATCATGCTGACCCGAGGTTGAAATATTTTTTATGACAAAATCGATATTCTGAGTATTTGATTTATTTATTATTTTTCAAAGAACTCTTTACGAGTGTTGGCCATAATATAATTATTATCGATGGTTAAAGTATGAATGTAAAATTGGGTCCATAAAAACGTTTATTTTGGAATTTCGTACTTAATGTGTTTAAGAAATAATAGTTTTTTGTTGCAGTTGGATCGAAAAATTGTTTCGTCATAAAGTTATGGGGCTCTTTGTCAGTTATCACCACCTATTCATATCTATTCAGTCGCTAACTCTAGCTGCTAGATTCAGGATTATCTCGTTAGGGGGTACTTCATTAAACAATGATTTTTTTGTAATTTTTGCTCCAAAAGATCAAATACAAAAAGGAAAAAAAAAGAGTGCTTTATTAAAATTTTCGCCTCAGGCTAATACCTAGATATCGAAAGTTGGTTCGCATATTAACTGTACAAAATAATCTTAACTCTTATACAAAGCTGATTTTTCGCCAACTCTTTGTTTGTCATACTACTTATAGTTTTCTGACTCACTAAGCTCTGATTTATCCTAGCAATGGTTCAGGCTGCATTATTTGCAATTAGATATGCAACCATTTCTGTAATAAGTAATGTTTTATGCAAATTTATTACATGATTTCAGCAGGATCGCTGACAGTTAAGACATGTTTATAGCCAATACGTAAGACTGTAATAATTATAAGAAAGTGTTCTTTTCCTATTTGGGCGTCTTTTTTAACCTTTGGATATTTACTTCACCCTCAGTAGGAAAAAGAGAGTTCGTACCTGGTGCACATCCAATCGGGACAAGCACAAGGAGTTCCTCGGGTCTGGTGCTTGCCCTGAAGACATGCGCAACTAGATACGTAATAGTAGTTTTCTTTACAAAAATGATATCGCCTCGGGGTCTATTTTGCAGCCCGAGGATCCTGCAAAGCAGACTCGAGAGACCATAAGTTACCCCTGGATGGATGGCACTTGTGTGCCCAACACTCTTTATCTACCAAGGGCATATCAGCACTTCAAAAATGCCCTCAGTAGGAAATTATTCTTCTAAATAATCCTGGTGGCGATACCGCTTACCCGACAAAAACTACTTTTCTATGCATTACTAGTGGAGTGTTTAACTTAATTCAGTTATGTTTATGAGTTTTTGAAATACAACATTATTCTTCTTATGACGTACAGATACGGATGTGCTTGTATGAAATGTAGATGCAGACTGTACATCGACAAAAATCATGATCCTGATTCCATTAAAGTTCTTGATGATCATACTTGTTTATTAAGTGATCACGAATCTTTGAAAAAAAAGTTGTTCAGAATTGCATGTAAGAAAGAAGCAGCTGGAAATTTAAAAAAGTCAATAAAAGAAGTCTACGACGATATGCGCAAAGAGTAAGTAAATATAACTTTTATGAAGTGGTTAATATTTTTGTAACAAAATGTGCACTTCATGTTTCAAAATCTTATGACCGATTAAAAAAATTAAAATAATATTACGCATCATATTCTATTAAGAGAATTCAGTGCATTTTGAAAAGTTTTTTTTCTACACCAACAACTTGATTCTGTAAGATTTTTATCATTAATGAGTTGTATAGCTTTATTCGCGTAAAACAACAGTATAATACTTAAACAAACATTAATTGCAATTCATTGAAAATGCAAAAAATGCATTGTAAAGGAATTGGTATCAAATTGTAAATCTGNAAAAGTTGTATAAACATAGAAAAATATTTGTTCTTTAGATAACAGAAAATTAATGTTTGTTCGACTTACCGTCACTCAATGTATTATCAATGATATGGTTTGATACCATTTAAAAATTTATTTTGAGATGTTTTTTTTTTTTTACAGAGATACTAGAATAAACGTCTTTCCTTTATAATACTTAAACAAACATTAATTGCAATTCATTGAAAATGCAAAAAATGCATTGTAAAGGAATTGGTATCAAATTGTAAATCTGTATTTATAAGCCAGTGTATGAAGTAATTAATTTTTTTTTTTTTTTTTTTTTTCTAGAATCGTACTTGTAATAAATGTATTCATATTAGATACCTATTTTTTTTAAATTTTGTAAACTTGTTTCTACCACAAAGAGTGATTTTTACACCCAAAGTAGTATGATTTTTTGTCAGCACCAGTCGCTGCGCCTTCAATTCTTGCGCGGCTATCTCCCGTAAGGTTTTCATGCTTAAGCTCCAGACCCACTCGCTGCGCAACAATTACTAAGCACGACTACAAAGTTTTATAGGGTAGATTCGTTTAGAGTCACTCAGTTAAACAATTATAAATGTCATGATGTAAAGTATGATTCTGGATTGAACATTACTACTGTGCGTACGTGTTACAATATCCAAGCACCTGAATTTTTTAGTCTGTTTTGCATATTTGCTATTACCGTTGAATGCGCAGTAGTTGGCGCGTGCACAGTAATTGGGACATTTACCCCTAGTCTGTATTGGCTTTGATTCATCAAATCTAACTCAAATATAGAACTATCAAGTTTAATTTCTTTTCAATAAACTAACTGTGCAGCTTACATTTATGCTAGTTATTGTGATTACTATGACTGACAACTCAAAGTTGTCAAAAAACTCAATATAGTATGATCAATACAATAGTGCATTGAGTTCTCAATGTCTGGCAAATCCGCACCTTTCTTTCACCATGGGCTATGCTGTCGTTATTATTTATTCTCTCCAACGACTTGTATACAGCGAATATGCACACAGTATGAATACTATAATTTATAACATACAAAAGATATTTAGTTGCGATTGCTTAATACGCGTATACATTTTTCGTAAATATTGTAAATTGTGTACAGGCTAGAGTTAACCATAAAACTAGTCAAACTAATAAGCCAACAAGCTCTTTAGACTATGGAATTTTCGACTGAATAAAAAACAACAAAATAAAAATATTTGTAAGCCATTACACACCTAGTGGTCAATATGATTTATATACGAATATTTTTTAAATAATTGTAAAGTAATAATTTACGCATTAAGTTAATACAGAAAAATAGAATTTACTAAGATTGAAGTGCTTATGTTACATTATAAGTAACGCCTCTTCTAATGACTGATAAAATGAACTTGTCAAAAATAGTATCGTAAAATTGAATACTATCTTTGGTTTTCATATATTTTACAGAACGACATTTCAAAAAAATTTTGTATATTTATACAACTTTTGTTATGGTAAGCAGTCGTAGTTCAGATGATAATTATTTAATAATTATTTCCAATAATGTAATTAAATAAATAATTTCCCCTAGCACTCTAAAATTTTGAAACATGAATTCTTATTTTCAATGTTGTAAGTTAAGTTTCGTTGAAGCACATTAGTATGGTAGTAATAGCATTTATTTAACACATACGGATTTCTTAACATATGCCACGGAAATAGGTACACTTACCCCTATTTCTTTTTATATTTTAAGATATGTATGATTATCCATCAGTGTATAATTAAAACTTTTTAAAAACTTAGGTATACTGATCAAGACAAGGCATATGCCAATGTAATGGCTTACAATAACATACAAAAAACTTTGCAAAGAGCACATATCAACAAGTCGATATCTGGTATCCATAAGCGGTATACGTCAATTAGAGCACTGGATGATCATTTACGAGCGAATCCAAATCTTTTCATTTTCAAAGATAAAAACAACGTTATTTCAATTACTGCTAAATTACTTAGTTCATCATCTACTGGTGGTCACATGATCCACTATGACCCAGATTTACTTGAAAAATTTGATGAGGAAGATACTTTATTTGTTGACGCTACATTTAGTATATACCCTTACGTGAAAGGTGTTCATCAAATGCTGACTTTTATGTGCAAGAAGTACAATTCGGTAGCATAAATTTATTTTTTGACAAACTTATTATGCTAATCATACTACTACTTTAAAACTTCAAGTTTTTTTTTTAATAGATATTTAATAAAACGTAGTTATAGGCTTGACGTATAAAAATTAAGGTATATTTTCCTACATTACATATAGGCTAGTGACATCAGATCAAGGTTGATTAAACTGATTAGTTAGTGTCTCAAAAATCTTATCTTAACGTTTCTCCAATGAGTGACATTCGGAACATTGTCAAATTAATGTTAGTATGCTCAAAAATTGCCAATAAACGGATTTTTTTGCAATTTTCTCCCACCGCATTACAGTTGGCATATAGAACTTTTTTTAATGTATAGGTGGTAAAGATCTTAAAAATTTGAGATCAATTTTATTGTTATTGGTCCACTNAATAATGTCGCTCACGCAAAACGCTTCACTAATTACCTGATGAGCAGAGCAGTAAAACGTTGATCATTGGCCTGGAGAGTATGAAAACACGTGCTTGATGCGACGACTCGAAGCAAGGTGTTTTGTGCGAGAAAATGGCCGCCAACTTGCCCAAACGCTACCACTCAGCAATGGCGGAACGAGGCCGGCCCGCCAAACGATTCACGCCTCAAGCGTGATGTCGCCGTGGGGGAACGGGCGAGACGAAGCGTCCTCGAACAGCGGGGCACGCCTCACGCGTAGCTTCGGTGGCGCGCCTCGCACGTGGCTTGTCGTGTGATGATGGCTCTTTTTACAAAAAAAAAAAATCAAGCCGGTAGATACCTGGACTCTCCCTCTCTGCTGCAAAGCGTCGAAGATGGTCGAGGTGAATGTTCACGGAGGTCAAATGAACACCTCCGTCTCCTGACTCGTGATGTAGATGTAGATGCAGCCCTGCGACTTGCGACGACGATAATGATCACGTCGGGGTCACCAATGTAGGGTTCAAGCCTACTATATATATATATAATGCAAGGTCCAGCAGGAGCTCCCCAGGATAAGGATTCTACCACAAGGAAGATTATACGTCCTGGTTATTAGTGTACAACTTATTTATTATCGAGTCTTGTAATACAGGAGAACAGCTTAAGTGGGTGGCCGAACAAGCACTGAATGTAGTGCGGTACATGGTTACATATACTGTATAGACTAGAGATTTACTACTGCTCCGCTAGTGACTTAAGGTTGGATACCCCACATACCTATGTCAGGTGGCGCCATCGAGTGAGAGAAATCGTCCCTCGCTAAGATCGCCAGAATGCATGGAGCCGCATAGGAAATTTTTTAAATAAATTTAAAAAAATGTTATTAAGAGTGGATTGACCAAACGAATCAGTGATTTGAGTGGGTATTATGTCAGTGTACATTAATAAATTTAGTTTGGTGTTGTCATGTGTACTACAAGATTGAAAATAATAAAAACATGAATTGTGACTGTGATAACACAATATATAGAGTGCATGCTTGCACTTGTGAGGAGCTCGATAAACACAAGTACTGCTTACATTTATTTATTTCTCACAACACAGTGTCCAATAAAAGGAAATACTAATGACAGGTTAGGTTAACTTTTACACATTTATATTACGTTTCCATGGATTACTTGTGTCCTTTAAGTTGTACACAAGTGTAAGCATGTAAATGCACTTAAATATGCTGTGTTATCACAGTCGCAATCCATGTTTTTATTTTTTTTAATCTTGTAGTTCACGTAATAACACCAAACAAAATTTATTACTGAACACTAATATAATACACACGCAAATCACTGATTCATTTGGTCAATTTACTCTTAATAACCTTTTTTTAAATTTATTAAAAAATTTTCCTATAAGGCTCCACGCATTCTGGCGATCTTAGTGAGGGACAATTTCTCTCACTCGACGGCGCCACCAGACATAGGCGCATAGCGAATACTGCATCACATACTGCATTAAAATGTATAATACAGATAAATATATTTGATTGTAATAAACTACTTTGTTTTTGCACACAAACATGTAATATGAATGTTAAAGAAGTTATCGCGATGAATCTGGATATTTCTTCCTAAAGCGCTTCTACTCACCAAATTTTTCCTTCCAATAAAAACTGTGTGAATGCAAGCTACCACCTTTAACATATAACTCGTAGTAAATAACACAAATTGAGCCTATTTGGATAATAATTATCTACGTTAGTCATAAAAAACTCGATTTCGTACAGATATGCATGCATACATACACTATGTGATCAACTCAGTTAACCGTACATACTGTGAAAAAATATTGTTTTACAAATTTTTAGATAAATAAATAAATAAATAAAGTCGAATTCTAATATGGTCAAAACTATTTTTCTTACCATAGGCGCAAAGTGAGCCCACAAGCATAACGTAGGACTTTTCGCCTTCGGATAAAAGGCGCTTGCACCTTGAGTTAAGTTTTTTTTATTTTGCGCTCATGATAAGAAAACTACTATCGTTGAATTTTTGGAAAAATTCTGCAGAGAAAAGACAATTTTTTTTTTACGTGAAAACATGCATCACAAACAATTCTTAATGCCATGATCTGAATAATAAAGAGAGTATAAAAATATATTTTTGTATCGAATTTTTAAATAATATTCTTAGTACTTTTGTGAACTTACTGTAATTTTAGTACAATTGTACATGTTAATTATGTTAACATAAAAATACTCCAGGTAAAAATAATATCATTATCGTTATTATTATTAGGCCTTGATCAGAAAAGCAAAATCAGTAGAATATCATCTTTGGCTTCGTAACAACAATAAAGAAAATAATAAGGATGGTTATGATATAATGAGAAAAATGCTCTTGATACCATTATTATCCGATAACAAAGCTGAAGAAGCTTTTGATATTATAAGTGCATCAATAAATGAGAAGTATGAGAACAAACCCAAGAAACTGAAATTATATAGTAAATTTTTGCACTTTTATTTCCAGAATTAATGGATGCGAAAAGTTTCTTCCCAAGTATTCTCCGTTTTTAACACAGTAGACAGGACAAACAACGTACTGGAATCTTATCATAAGATTTTACATGAGAAGTTCGGAACGAACCCAAGCACAGATATATTTTCTGTAAGTATCTCTAAAGTTGATACATTTTGGGTAATTTTGTAGCCATGTAAAGTAAATGAGCAAGGGGCGAGAAGTTGCAAAGGTAAGTAGTAACCCATATGTTTTATTGGGGTGTTAAGCTTCATAATTAACATTTTTTGTTTAATTTTATTGCAATATGATATCACATAATCTTATCATAAAATTTTTGCTAGATAATATGGTGACAAGATATATATGAGTTGTAGATTTTTGTTCAATTACGTAAAAAAATTGACCATGTAAAATTAATGATTTTCCGTGTATAAGACATTACCTTATAAGTATAGTTTTTGTAGATAGTTTTTGATTATACTCAGTTGTAGTTATCTTTTATAAGAAATCACTTTACTAACATAATTTTCAAGAAATCAATATTATTCATGAGTACAATATTGCGTGGTGAGTTTTAACAATATCTTGAAACAAGTTTTACCCGTTTGAACCTTACTGAAGATTTGACGCCTTAAAATTTTCATATATTTTTTATTTTTTTGTGTTACGTTTTTAGTTTTATACTGTCAAGTTTTTTATCTTATCGTCTGATGTAATGACCAATGAGATAATTTCAATCCTTACTTTTTGTACAATAAAGAAACAGCTAATCTGTCTACCGGTGATTTCGTACTTTAAAATAGAAAACAGATTATAAATTACACTTTTTTTGTTAATTGTTACAACTTGTCTCTTGCTTTCTTAGTTCTGTTTGTCGATGTGTCAAAATTCATAGTATACACAAATGAAATTTTTACATCTTATTTACTTAAAATTCACCAAAGAAAAGTAACAAAATATTAATTCCGTTCTCATTTTTGTATGCCTGGCATCGCTACAGAGAAGATAGTTTTATGTGAAGCTAACATACTAAAATGTAATTAGCGATATTTATGCTTGAGATCATTAAAAATTTTATTTTAACAACATCAACAAGCTATAAATCCCCTGTAATTATCTATAAAAGTGTTAGTAATAGTGCTGTTTAATATATTTTTATTTCTCTGACAGTAAAAACGCGTGCCCTACCCTAAAAAAATGTTGTTGGTTCAAATTTTGTGCGAAAAACATTGTGAAATATTTAAAAAAAGTGTATACACGCATATAGTTTACTATAACATAGTTATTTTGATAGAGAAGGCAATGATTTCCCTTAGAGCCCTCGAGTCCCTCCCTTCCCTTAGTGCCTGAAAACTTAATTGTCTTATTTATTATAAAATACGTTCCTGTTATATATATTGAATAATTATGATTTATACCGTTGTAGTTATCGCTACTAGCCCTACGCAACCATACAGGGACAAAATTCCCCTGTCTACAACTTGCAAGAAAAACGTAAGAAACATCTCAGTTATTACAGTATTTTAAAATTATTTTTCTACGTTTACCAAAAATTATATAAAAAACAAATCAAACAAAATTTATTACTGAACACTAATATAATANAGCTATTCAAAAATGTGGTATCTCTACTTAACAAACGAAAGACATAAAAATAATTTGAACGGAAAATTTATAATAACCTTAAATTTTTTTGTAATAGTCTAGCTTCTTTTATATTAAAGGTTTTTCCATGTGCCTGGGTGCTCATGAGTCGCAAAACGACTAAATCTTACAAATGTATTTGGAACTTTATGAAAGATAATTTTCCTAATTTCTGGCCTGCAAAATCTATGTGTAATTACGAGAAGGCCCTTTTGAAATCAATTAGAGAATGTTTTCCAGGAATATTAATGAAAGGTTGCCATTTTGATTATTCACAAGTATCACCACTCAATGACTCGCAAAAAGATTTTTGAAGTTTAAAAAAGGGACTTATTTCTATTGGCCTCGAACGCATTTTTTTAAAAATGCCGTACAGTTAGGAACGCGGTTTTGCACAGCATGATATTAGTATATTTATAAATTCTAAGCAATACACACGTTGACCCGGTTTCAAGTTCTTTGTTTGAGAGCACTGTTTCATAAATGCGTTAGGAGACACCCTAACTTATGTTACAGACGATTACAAGAGACACTAAAATTAGTGCAATAAGTTTGAATTTTGGATATATTGTACTGTTCTATAAAAAAATGATACTCAATTTATTGTAGATTTATTTTAGCGTGTAGTATAACTTGTAAAGCTTTGATGGATTAGTGGTTAGCAGGCTAGCCTCCTAGCCAGAGATACGGAAAAGGTCGTGAGTTCGAATACTGTCTAAGATTATCGAGATATTTTTCTCGGACTTTTTCGATGGTATAAGTACCAAGAATGCTGAAAAACTACTCATCAGATTTTTATAACTAATAGTTGATTTTTCTGGTGATGTCTGGACCTCCAGGTGCTTCTTTTTCGAAGGAAAGCCAACACCTGGCCAGCTCATCCAGTGAAGTCACTAACGGTTGTAAAAAGCTCGGTACAGTCAGTTAAATGGTTTATTAGAAAAATCCTTTCATTAAATTTAATAATAGCTGAAGTGTGCTTGACACAATCGCTGCGCCTTTGATATTTACAAATGAACAAGCATATTTTGCAACTTGAGCCAAGCAGATATCTTTGCCAATTTTGCATATTAACTTTCAAGTCAACAGCCTTGCAAATCGGTTGCAATCCTTACAAAACATATAAAAAAAAAAGAAGTCATCAAGCTAAATTAGATGCTAACAACCATCAAAAGAAAAATAAAAATAGTAACAATTTTTATGAATTAGGTGAGGAATCAAAATACTCATACTTAGGTATTTTTTCCGAAAATATTTATGAAAAGGCTCAATCACCCTTCACGTAAATTACATATTTTTTTTCAAACTAAAAATTTTTCGTAAAAATTTTTTCCAGAGCAAAAAATAATGGTATAAGATACTTATCAAATATAAATGTTTTAATAAAATAAAATAAAGGTTGAAGGAGGATTAATAGTTTTAAAGGTGGAGGTAAAAGAATTCGGGAGTCTTTCATAAGTCTCTGCGTAAAAAAAAAGTTGTATAAACATAGAAAAATATTTGTTCTTTAGATAACAGAAAATTAATGTTTGTTCGACTTACCGTCACTCAATGTATTATCAATGATATGGTTTGATACCATTTAAAAATTTATTTTGAGATGTTTTTTTTTTTTTACAGAGATACTAGTATAAACGTCTTTCCTTTGGAATACGATAAATGTCGAGAAAGTGTCTATGCAATCGAATCCTTTATTTTGATAAAAGTGTTGGAAATTTTTGAGAGTGCAAATTTGAGCGATATGATACTAAAATGCAAGATCACGTCTAGAGATACACCAAGATATTTAAAGAAAAGCTTTTCTCTAAGGGTTAAGTTGAGGGGTAGTTTTCCACTCTATTAAGTGGCTTACACCACAAATATTTAATAGTATTTCATATCATTACTTTAAGCCCTGACAACAATTTGTATGGAAAATTGAAGTTTTGGGAGAACTACGTAATTTATTCACTTAATGAGTAGTTTACCTTCAGGGATATTGTCAGAAAAAATACCGACTTACGAATGTTTCGATCTCTTCCCTAATTCATTAGAATTCAATTTTTTTGCTGATTAGTATGTGGATATATGTGCTTAAAATGTATATTTTAACTCCTAAAAAACAGGGAATGACAAAGTTTTGGTAAATATTACTACGTATTATTTTTTATTCTTATTTTAAAGATATTTTTATTTTTTATCGAAAAATCTTAAACAAAACCATCATGAAAATGAAATTTTTGACGTGTACTTTGGGAGTGGGTTCCACTCCTTGAAACTGTGTTTGGCCACTAAAAAAATGCGTGTCTAATATTTTTTAGTTTGCTACAAAATCCAAAAGTTTTATTCAAATCGACGTAAGACAGCTCGTAAATATCCCTTGTTAGATTCTCTGTGACATACAATAGTGACGAAAATAGAAAAGAACCGTTCAAGTCTAGCGAAGAATATTGAAATCCTACAACAAAATGTCAATTTCTATAATAATAGAGCTCATAAAAATACACTTCTCTTTTGTAGTAAATTTTTTTTTCAGAGTGTAGTATTAACGTTCTAATGGCAAAAAACCTTTTAGAAAAACCAAACAGTTATTTTACATTACCTAACTTTTTAATTAATGTTTGCGGAGATGTCAAACACATAAAAAACTATGTTCACATTTTCGTACAGTACGTTTTTATCTATAGATTTAAATATTTCACATTCACAGATTTATATAAGATAAATATAAAACTTTTCTCGATATCATATTAAACCAAAAGAGTAGTCTTAAAAAATCTTATAATTTAAATTACTCTTTTTCCTCTGGTAATCTGTGTATAAGTCGTGCTTTACCTGCAAAAATAAACATTTTTCATACATTTTTACGCTTGTTTATTTATTATCCATCATCAATAAATATAGTTTTTATTTACCCAGTGCACAGTTAACAGTAGTATTTAGCTCTTTCTGGTAGTAATCATTAGTTTTTCAAGTTATGGTGTTTCTTTACAACAGTAATTCATACTAGAGAATTTATTTACTCAAGCTACCAGTTTCATGATGTTATATTGTCTTCGTTAACAAATACTCACAGTTCAGATCTTTTGTTTCTGACTTCTAAATCACAATTATTAGCTATTCAAAAATGTGGTATCTCTACTTAACAAACGAAAGACATAAAAATAATTTGAACGGAAAATTTATAATAACCTTAAATTTTTTTGTAATGTTTTATTGTTGATGCCTGTACGTTATGATTTTGCAGTAAGCGCATACATTGTTATTATTTAACACACCTGAAATTGCGTCAGAAAAAAGTACAATTTTTGGAGATATGGTTTTGTGAAATATTAAAAAACTAATGGTCGGTTTCTTTATGTTATCTTCACATAGTTATTGCTAGTCGTTTT
>NW_019379509.1:724687-736532 GCF_000648655.2 Copidosoma floridanum | reverse complement strand
AATGCTACACAGATCACATACAAAAAATTTTTTTTTGTAAATTTTTTCGTGCGATGATAGACACTCTTGATTTGAAAATTTTGAGTTACATTTGTCACACTAATAAAATTTTGCATCCATGATGGTGTATCTGAAAACATATTACAAAAAACGGATTGTTTATGATTACATAAATCTGGGTACTAGACGGTACTGAAATCTGCTTTTTTGATGAAATAGAAAATTTGCAAGAAAGTATAAAAATAGTACTGAACTATAGAATAGTTTTTTTGTTACTCTAAAATTTTTATTCCAAATAATGTTTTTAATTTCAAATTTGTTTTCTGATTCAATTTGGATAAAAATTTTTTGGGGTTTCTACATCTAGACAATGCAACATGTAATTGCCCGTTAGAAAATAATGGTTTCCTAAAATATAATTCTAAGGCATCTAAACTTTGACCTTAAGATTTATTAATAGTCGTAGAAAAAGCTAAGATAAATGAAAATTGTTTTTTTGTACAATATAAATGGTAGCGAAGAAGAATTGTTTGTTTGTAGTGTTATTCTTGGAATAAATACTTTATTTCCTTTTTTTTCACCTGTGATTATTTCAGCTTCGATGTTTTATTTACATAATTTTGTAATTCGTAATCTTGTACCATTGCAAAAGCTTCGTATCAACATAACAATAGCGTATTAGCAATAAATATTATCGTCTGATTTATCTACTCCTGTGTGAGCTGCTTTATCAATACTATGTAGTACGTTACTAATGTTCCTACCATAATATTTAAAATTTTTTTGTTCAAAAAATGAGTGTATTCATTGTGAGATGTTAATATAGCTTTACTTATAAAAGAATCATCATCATTATTAGAAATTTTAGAACACACATCATTTGTTTTCCAGGTCTAAGGAATTATAAAATTTTTAATTTTGCCTTCTCCTATATCCAGTAGCAATGAAGAAAATTTTTTATCAATTGAACGTTTATTATTTTTTAAATAAAAAATATTAAATAAAGGCCAAAAATTGGAAAATTTTATGATTTCTTAAAGAATAGTAATTTTGTTTCCGTTTTTTACAACTGGAAGAATTTGACGAAAGTCTTAACCTAAAATTATTGTTTTATTTCTAAAAGGTTTATTACTACTAGATAAATTTTTTAAAGTCCTATCATTGATTTCTAACGCTTTTTTTGGTATCATAGAAGCTTCCTCCCAAATAATTACTTCTACATTACGTAATTTTTGTTTATCTGGCTTAAACTGTGAAGAATGCACTTTCTATAGTGCTTAAGTCTAAAGGAAGTCTGAAAGTTCTGTGAGTGGTCATTTCATTTGGGAGCAGAATAGAAGCAATACCTGTCCAAGCCATTGTAAGAATTTTTTTTTTAATTGATATGAAATAGTAAATTTATGTTTTTTATAGAAAAGTTTTTCCAGATCCACCAGGACCATTCATGAAAAAAATTTTTTTTTCAAATTTTATTGTTTCTTGAAAAATTCGACGTTGATTATGACTGAGTTGTAAAAACATTTCATGGAATTTATGTTTACAATCATTTTTTCATTATTGTCAGCATCGATATTTTTTTCAGTAGATGTAAAAGGAAGGATTTTTTTTTCGTTGCAATTTGAGAGTCTAATTCGCTGTCAAATTTTCATTTAGACATTTTGTGTTTTTTTTTAAACGAATTTACGAAGTAAAAGTAAACGAAGAAAAAAATACCAATGGGCCAAAATTTTGGTTGTAAAAAATTAAAAGAAACAAAACAATCAAATAACGATACTGTTAAAACAAAAGCAATTTGTGATTCTAACAATATCGTTATTTTGCCATTTTTGACGATATTTGAAATCTTTTAATACGTTGTAGTTTTAAATATATAAAAATTAGGCATTAGTGAGGGAAAATAAAAAGTGATTGTTCAAAATACATGTAATTCATTATGATCATAATATATTTATTACATATATAAATTTCAAGTAATAATTAAAATAATTTGGATTTTTTTCCATACTCCGTAAATCTAATTTGCAATTACGGGGGTTATTGCGCAGGGGGCATATATATTTATAAGAGCTTAGGAATACCCATTGTCACATTCAGGTCATTTAATAAAGGGAGCCACTAGAAGAAATAATAAAGCTCACCAACAAAAAGTTGAGGGCACATCTCTCTGTCTATATAAACTTTACCACTTTTATTTGAAATCAGCAGCTTCTTCTTCATATTTCTTCAAAAGCAGACCAGTAATCATTCCCCAGCGTGGAAAATTTATTCCCAAATATTTTAGAAAAATGCCATAGTCTTTTGAATTCTGTAAAATATACTTTAACATATTATTTTCATACTAAGAATTGATTTTATCATTTTTTAAGGCTTTAAAAAACATTTATACAAACCTTTTTTCGAAAAAACTACACTTTTAACACAATAAAATGGGGGGTTGGCGAGCGGAGCGCGCAGTGGGGCGGATACATATGTGTGCGTGCGCGCGTGTGTGTGTGTGTGTGTGTGTGTGTGTGTGTGGGTGGTGCTTAACCCTCTGCGCAATTCATGCGCTAATCACCAAGAAATATTTAAATCTTAAATATTCAATAACTTTAAATGATTTAAAATTTAATATTTACTAATTAAAAAACTTGTTAGATAAATAATTAATTGTTACTTAGTTTGTTTCTATTTTTTAATGCTGTTTCTAATATTCCAATATACTTAAAATATGCATGCAACATATAGTTTTGTGTCACAATATTTAATTCTATGATAAATACAACTTATACTTGGAATTAAAGTATTCAAAGAAGAAAATTTTATTATGAAGGCTTCTTTGTAAAAAAAATTAACATTTTTGTATAATCATATGAATTGAGATATTTAGTAATTAATTTTTAATATCATTACAAGATAGTAGCGATATGGTATTTGACACAAAAAATGAGTGTTAAACTTTTATGGTTGTGAACTGGGCGTTTGAAAATATACGAATTTTGTAGTTATAAAATTTTAAGTACGAAATTAAAGGCTGTTCTGTTTTTTAAGTTTCGAAAATTGATTTTGTACCAAAATTCAAGATTTTCAAGATGAATGTCAAAGTTATAATATGCATGAAAAATTTTGTATGTATGCGAGCATTTCAATTTTTTTTAATGTAAGAATTACGGCATACAGTGCCTTAACAATATTAGTATCTTTTATCTTCTTACTTGTAAAAAGTCTGAGTTTCAAGATGCATTCAATACTTTAAAAAAACTAAATTTCTTAGAGAACATCAAAAATTATAAGCAATGAACTTTGACAAGCAAATAATACAATCGTTAACGATTCAAAATTTTTTGACATACAATTCTTTTCATGTTTGCTTGGTTCTATGAATCATTTTGTATAATTATATTCTCAGAATTTTCACATCTTAATAGAAACACGTATGGTTGACCATGAGAAAGCAAAGGTCTTTCTTAGTAAAATCCTAATTTATTAAAAACTTAACCTTGCCATTTATTGATTGTCATGGAAAAACCAGAACTATTGTAAATTGATTTTTGTATATGGTTCACAGTAAAAATAAATTATTACTGGTATTTAACGTAATTCTTGGAATAAAAACTTTATAACCAAACTTTTACCAATTACTATTTCTGCTTCCAAATTATATTTAAATAATTTTGTTAAACGTTGTCTAGTGCAATTGCACAACTCATTAAATATATTCAAGTTTCTTATTAACATAACAATAGCATCTTATTTTAAATTTATAACAAGTGGCGGTAATCCTTTATGCATCTATATTATTCCGGTATGTAATGATAATTCTGTATTTATATTTTTAGAGTTTCTATAGCAAAATCAATGTTTATATTTTAATCAGTGTGATCACTACCTTTATATTTTCATAATCTATGCTGTAATAAGTATGTTATTTTTTTATAATACAGTTCCAAATTTTATTATTTAAAAAGTACGAAAGTTCGTTATGAATTGTGAGAATTACTTTGTTTATGCAGCTATTAATACCATCTCCATAAATTCCAATGTCCATTTTTTTTGTTTTTGTTTGATGGAGTGGGGAGAAGAAAATCTTTATAGACATCCCAGCTAATCCGGTGGTAGTGTCAGATTCATCCCGTGTGCCTACCGACTAAAAACTAACCTCCCCGCATGGGACAGGTGCGTGAGGACCACTTTCCTTGAAGACAAAAGGGCATAGAAGAAGAAAGAAGAAGGAAAATAAAGGAGAATTTCAAAGGCCTGCTCGCTCTCAAAGGGATGAGAGGAGGGGCAATCACGAATCTGGGTGAAGCTCGAATCTTGGCTTGCGCCGGAATAGAGTTAGAAAAGCTTAAATTTGGTGTTATTGTATGTGTGTGTGTAGATGTGTGAATCCACTGGGTATTGTGTATTTGAAAGCGTACTTGTAATAAGTGTAAGTGCTGTATAGATTTGAGGCCATAAAGGATACGGTGGATAGAAGGGTGCTCCTGAAGGGAGCGTACGGATTAAAGTCGCATTTGTTCCGGCGAGATCATGGTGATGCATCCGATGGAAGCAGGGGGATTGGAGACCTAGAATATATTGAGGGTATTCGGGGTTCTGTGCTAGAGCGCATGGACATCGTATAAGGTCAAAGCGCCTGGGTTGGAGGTTGGCAAGTGCGGCGATGGTGGGATTTGAGTGGTCCGTAATGGAGGCGCGGATTTTAGACGCAAGGACGGGGGCTGCTTGTATTGGAGGGACGATGTTGAACTCCTTGATAATCTGGGTATTCCTGATGTACCATGGAATACCCAGGACCGACCTCAGTATCTTCATGAAAGGGCCCTGGATGCCCTGTAGGCGGTTTCCCTTTGCAGCGCCCCACGTTGGTATCGCGTAGGTGCTAATGCTCTTGATTATGGCGTTGAAGGTGCGCAGTTTAGTCTTGTGGGAGACTGCTTTGTTGTTGAAGAAGGGCTTTAGCTGCACGAAGGATCCGTATGCCTTGCCGCCTGTGTTGTTGATGTGCCGAACGTACGTGAGTCGGTGGTCTAGCGTTACGCCGAGGTACTTGGCGGAGTAGCTCCAGTCGATTTCTACTCAGTTGACCTTTATTTTCTGCAGTTTATTCCTTGGATTTTTTCAAGAGATGAGCATGGCTATAGTCTTTGCCTCATTTACGACCAGTTTCCAAAGACTATACCAGTTATGGAGAGTGACGATATGCTCGTTTAAAAAAATGGTACACCGAGTGTTGTTTTGACGTGCAGCTGACCACGACGTCGTCTGCATAGACGTACGTGTTGATGTTATCGCGCTGGGGCAGGTCGTGGCAAAAAATGTTGAAAAGGGTGTGTGAGAGTTTGGAGCCTTGGGGGACTTCGGAGGTCATTGGACGGGGGTCGGAGAGGGAGTCGCCTACTCTAACGCGGATAAATCTGTCCGATAGGTAGGATTTAATGGTGCCGATAAGGTAGTGCGGAAAACCTAACTGAATAAGCTTGTACAGGAGGCCTTTGTGCCAAACTCTGTTGAAGGCCTGCTGTACATCTAGGAAAGCTATCGCGGTGAAGTTTTTGTGGGTTAGGCTATCGGAGAGATCTTTGGTGACTCTCAGAAGCTGGTGTACGACCGAATGTCTGGCCCTAAAATCGTACTGTTCATCTGGAAGGATTTTATTTTCCGTGGCGAGCTTGTTTAAGCAGGTAAAAATGACGCTTTCGATGATTTTACTGGGCGATGAGAGTGAGCGAATGGGTCCGTGGCTCTAGGGGTTGCTGAAGGATTTTCCTGACTTCGGGAAACAGATGACCGTAGCCACCTTTCACGAAATTGGGAATAACAAAGGCGCATCACGGCGTTTGTGATGTTGCAAATCGCCGTGATGAATTTTTGAGGGAGAATTTTCAGGACGCTATTAGAGATACCGCCACTGCCAGGGGCTTTCCGAGTTTTTAGGGAGCGGATGATGCCTCTAATTTCGAAGGATATGCAGTGCTCGAAATCTGGATTGTCAAGAACCTGTTGCTACACCGTGTGATTGATTCTCGCGTGTTCCTGCGCTTGTTCTTCAGCGCTAAGGTTGGGGGAGCATTGATTTTGCAGCGAATCTGTAAAGATCTCTGCTTTGTCCAAATCTAGTGAGTAGAGTTTGTTTCCTTGTTGAAGGGGGGGGGGGGAGGCCGTTTGTTACGGAGTTTTTTGACGACCTTTTAAGCATTTCTTGGGTGGGACTCTGTATCGGCTATGAATTTGTTAAATTCCTTGTTTTGGAATTCGAAGACTTGGGATTTGACATCTCTTTCAAGGGAGTTAAGGTGAACTTTTAGTTCAGGGGTTCTCTGTTTTTGTCAGAGTTTCTGGACTCTTTTCTATTCCTTGATGAGACGCAGGAGGTCACGGGGGAGTTTAAGAGTGTGTTGGGGAGCTGTGGCTGTTATAGTGCCGTCTTGTATGCACCTGTTGAGTTCGTCTGTGAATTTGTCAACTGCTATGTCGAGTTCCGTTTGGGACCTGATGGGATGACATTTAAATGGGGAGGATTCGAGGTTATACGCAAGGTGGACCCAGTCTATGTGGCTGGTGATAACGGGTATGGTGAGAAGGGATCTAGGGATCTCTAGGTAGACAGGGTTATGGTTGCAAGGGAGGTCTGGGGATGTTCGTGGTTCCGTAGGGATGGTCAAGTTTTTCGTCAGGAATATGTCTAAGATGTCTGGGTCTTGGTCTGGTGAGCTGGGAAAGTGAGTCGGTTAACTCGGAACCTTAATGTTGACTTTGAGAATACACAAGTGTTTGAGGAGAGAATGACCCTTAGGATTTTCGTGTTTGCATCCCCACGATTTCTGCTTGGCGCTTAAATCACCAGCAACTATCGTAGGGATGTTGAAGTCAAACAGCGGGATTATGCATTGGAGGTTTGGATCATCCGTTGGAGAAGAATAGAGGGAGATGATTCTGATGGAGGCAGATGAGGTGGTGTGTACTTCGACGCCGACTGCTTCGCAGTTGGCAGCGTCCGTACTTATGACTCGATGGCGGATGCCCTTGCGTACAAGGATAGCCACTCCGCCATGGGATTTTTTGCGTTTGTCACGTCTATGTACCGTGTAATTTGGTATGTAGAGTGTTTTTGTGTTATCTAGGTGTGTTTCTGAAATGCATGCAATGTCGATGTCTTTTGTCTGGAGTATGTGTGGAAGTTCGGTTTTTTGTGTGTGATGCTGTTCGCGTTCCAGTTGAGTAATGTGAAGTCTCTGTCTAGCGTGCTGCTGTTCTGTTGCCCTAGAGACCGGACACTCTTCGGTCGACGTGAGTCAGCAGGGTCATTATTGAGTGGAGGATTGTCTCGGTGGTGGGGGGTGTGTTGAGCAAAGGAGTCAGGGGTTAAGTTCCTGTTCGATGTTGTTGAGAGGATGCCACATTCGCGTGTGACATCCCCGCGCGAATGGTGTTCGAGCCATGGGCTGTTGTCCGAGGGGTGGCTTTCCCAAACGGGGAAGGAGAGGCAGTACTTTTCTTGGGAGCGTGAACTCCTATTTGGGGATTTTCGGACAACCCCGGTAGAAGGCGCGGTGCTCGCCATTGCAGTTTGCACAGCGAGGGGTGACTTGGTCCTTGTCCTTTTTTAGACAGGTTTTGGTGGCGTGGTTTGAGCTACAGAAACCACAAACAACTGCAGCACGGCAGTAGGCTGCCGTGTGGTTAAACTTTTGGCAGCGACGGCACTAGAGAATTTCGTTCGACTTACGCCTCTGTTCTACTCTGACAGAAGTGCTCCCGAGAGACCTGATGTTGTAGATGTCGTTTGATTTGACATCTGACACATCAAAGTACACCGTGACCAATGATCAGGTTTGGTCACCTTTAGGAATTTCGCAGAGGTGTTGTTTACCTTTTCTGGTAGCGCAGGGAATTTCTGAGATTCCAGGGAGGAAGTGTTTATAAGATTCAGGGGGTCATGATTTTGAGGTGACGGTTCAACAGAAAAGCCCGGGCCTTTTAAAAGCGGAATTTTCGCTGTGAGGGGGGACTTTGCAGAGAGTGCTGCAATGGTCAAGTCTTTTTCGCGTTGGAGCGCGTTAAGTTGCTGGATGGAATTTTCCAGCTGAACAGAGTACTCACTCACTATTTTCTCCAGGTACTCGATTTGTCTTTTCTGGTTGTCGAGTTCCTTGGCGATTTCAAGAAGCACAGCTGTATCCCGGGAGAGCGGGCAGTGTTCTCAATGAGAGTTGCATCGGCTGACGCGGGGTCTTGGCTCTTTAGCTCGAGGGATTGCTGGTTCATTGGCTGGCTGTCTGTCTTGTTAGACATTGCGGGGAACTGTGCACTATTGTCACCTGCACTAGCACTATCACTTGTACTATTGAGCGTGAACATCTCCGAAGATGAGGAGTCTGTTTCTTCCAACAGCGCGTCGAAATAATTAGTCATAATAACATTGAATTGTGGATTATCCACAGTGTTCATTGTTTGACTGCGCCCTAGTAAAGGGCCAGCCAATTGGGCCACCCCTGAGAGCGGCATGTACGCGGGTGTAGGATTTATCGGAAACACAGTCGCACGGCGCGACTAAGTCGCAGTTACGGAAAAAAAATAGAGGGTGCCCTGAAAAGGGCCTTGTGGAGAGAACTCAAGTCTAAGTAAGAGCGATGCGTAACGAGCGTGCGCAGAAAGCGTGCATTCGGTACGAGCGCTCGAGCGAGACTCGATTTCCAATGTCCATTAACAATAATAAAAATCTTAAATTCATACACCGCATATTACTTTTGAATTTCATAATCTTAAGTGTTTCCATAGAAATAAATACTTTATAGTTTTACTAATAATTAAACTTTTATACTCATGTTTCATCACTAGAAGTATTTGCCTAAAGTTACCTACTAAAATAAATAATTTTTCACCAAATGGAATATTATTAACACATCAATTTTTTTAAATTTTTTCCACTAGTTTCAAAGTTTTTTTTAGGGATCATTGAAGCTTTGTCCTAAATAATTACATTTACTTCTCGTAACTTTTTTTTCTATCCACTTCGTATTCTAAAAAGAACTTTCAATGTTGTTTCAATCTAACAATAATCAAAATGTTCTATGACTTGGCATTCCATTAGGTCATAAAATTGAAGCAATTCCTGTCAAAGTCATAGATATAACCTTCTTTTTAAACAAAAAATTAAAAATCAATGTTTTGTATAAAAATGTTTTTAAAGAATTTTCTGGACCATCAATAAAATGAAACTTTGTATCACTGTTGATAATTTCATTAAAAATTATTTTTTGATCACTATTTAAGTTAATATATAAATCCTTAAAATTAGTTCCTTAAAGAATTATAGCTTTATTGTCCTTAATATTTTCAGATTTTACTGATTCTTTGGTTCTTGTAGTCCGTAATCTTTACACGATTTTTCTTCAAATTTAAAGATTTCATTTAAATGTATTAAACCATTGTTTTGTTTATCGTCTTTCAAATTTTCAATGAAAAATTTGTTAGAGTGATTTCCAAATAGACTTACCACAAATGTCTTTAGATATTAAAAACTATGCGAAAAATTTTCTCAGTTGATATGGCAGCATAACGATACAAGCTTCTTACATATTTTATGTACTCAAGAGTCGTGTTTAACTGAACCTAAAGAAATAGAAATATCTCTAAACGTACTGTAATGTATGTTATCAACTGTTTTTAAACTTTCGAAAGATATAGCTCCACTCGCCCGATTTCAAATTAATAAAAAAAAAAAAAACACTCGGAGCCCATAGGTGACACTATTTTTAGTTGCCCTATTGTCAAATTGTGTCCAACTCTTTCTCTTCCAACCCAAGTTTTTACCATCGAATTGAAACAGTAATATTCTTGAATATTTACGTATCTAGATTTTTTGGGAAACTATCTATTTTATTTATATAGAATTTAAACCAAGACATTAATAATGTTTCAGAGTTTTCTATAGCTTTAAACATATTATTTTTTTCAAAAACTAAATTGGATACAAAAATGGATTGTATGGTACTACCATTGAATTTTGAACTAAAATTTTTTTATTACTATTTTTAATTATATATATATGTGATTATCACATTTTTTTGCAGTTGATTTTCTAATTTGGGTACCTAGTATAGTAAAAATAGTATCATTAGTAAATTTTTTTGACAACTTTATTGTACAAGTTCTTTAATGACTCGTAAAACATGGACTATCGTTACCATAAGGTCCATGAAGTATGTGTTTAATAACTAATTTTTGTATTTGTGAGGTAATCCTTTTTTTTGAAATCCAACTATACAAGCGTAAGCAATAACTTTTACAAAAATATTGTATTTAGTTTTATCGTCTAAAATTAATTTCAATTTTGTATGAAATAATCTAACAGTTATATTCGGTATATCATTCGGAGTGGTACTTTCAGGAATGCTTTTTTAAATTTGCTTCATTTCTACTCATTTAGGGTTACATGGAATGGTAATAAAAAAATCAGGTCGTCCAAACTGTTGCATTATAACCATTGCATCTTGAGTATGTTATTCTATTGCTTTCTATCATCATATACGCATGCAAAAAAATTGTTCCGTTAATCTTTTAGCATGGAGTATGGAACTAAACTTTACTATTCTGTCGATAGGAAGTTCGATATAAGTATTATTGAAGCAACGCATGATTTTCTACTTTTGTTAAAAATTTTTGTCAATCACACGTACTTCATCCTACATCTCCTACTGGAAATCATAAAGGAAATACTATAGGATCAACATGCTGTATCCAGCATACAGCATTGATAATGCAACCTATAAGGGTGGTAATAAATCAGATAGTAATATTTACATAAATTTTCCCGAAAACGTGTTAAACAATATTCTTGGAGGCTTGCCACCTCATGATCTTAAATTAAAAAAAGGTACAATAGTAATTTCAATTCAACATTTAAGTATATTAGACAGCTTACGTAACGGTACACGATTGCGAATTACTAAATTGTTGAAGTATAACGTAGAAGGCAAAATAGGTACTGGAGAAAAGGTAATAAAGTTTTAATTTCAAGAATTATATTAAATACTGGGACTACTTTATCATTACATTACATTTTATATAGAGAACAATTACCATATGTTGTACCATTTGCCATGACTACGGACAAGTCTCAAGGTCAATGTTTTGATAATGTGGGTTTATACTTGAAAAAAGCTTTATTTTCTTATGGTCCATTGTACGTGGTTTTAATGAGATGCAAAAAATAAAAATGGAATTTTTGTTCAAATTAACAGAGAAAACATTTTAAATATTGAAAATATAGTTTGGAAAGGGATGTTTGATTGTGAGTTATAATGTTTCTAATAATAACAACATGATTTAAATATTCTTATATGCACAGGCAAAATTTATTACGAAATAATTTATCCCATGAATGTATATTGTGTCTTTCTATTGTACCAATTTCAATATTAATTTAAAACAGAATAGGAATAGACCTCAGTCTTTGTGGTTTATAGGGTTTTCTAAGTTGACTAATAAAATGAGTTCTTAATCTTAATGCGAATTTTCGACGGTTTGTATTAATGATAAACTAAACTTAAAAAAAAAAAATAGACCTATATGAAATAAGTTCAATGAAAAAATCTATTTATTCTGTTTTACTTCCAGATCCTATTAATACTTCTGAAATCAGAAGTATTATTTTTGAAAGTAATGGTAAAACTTTTCTATTATTTATTCGAGGGAAAGAAACATCAGAAATTTATATAGTTAAAGGATTTTAATAATTTTAAATCCTTTTGTTATCAGAGGTACAAAGAAAAAATTACAACAAAAACATGAGTAGTAATATAATAATTATAAATATGATTAGTACTTAGTGAAGAACCAGGATTTCCAAGTACTGAAC
>NW_019379509.1:701363-721357 GCF_000648655.2 Copidosoma floridanum | reverse complement strand
ATTGTTTCGGTGGTAGTCTTATTTAAGGATTGTTTATACTATGAATATTATCATTATTATTTATCCCAGGAATCAAACTAGTACTTTTTATACTAAAGATATCTAAAGACTACGTTTGTTGAACGCATTATATTTCATTGTTTAGATGGTAGTCTTATTTAAGTATTGTTTCTAGAAAATAAACTTAGAAGAACATCACTGCTTTTTTTTAATTAAATGGTGTAAAACGATTTTTCAGCCATTTAAAAACGATTATTGGCGATTAAATCGTTCAGAAGATACAAAATCTTTTTTGACTGTTTATATGTTTATTTTGCATTATAAAGCGTCTGCATTAATTGCTATCTGCAGCAAAACATACAGTACAAAAAAGTTGAATTTTGACGAGAAATAGAACTCTGTCTGTGAACGCGGACGCAAATACATGTTATCAAGTTTTAAGATTAACTTAAGTAGTTATGATCTAAATAGGCTGCAATTTTGTTGTTAGATTTAGGCTGAATGTCTCAGCTGAGGGTTTACAATCAGACAAGTTTGATCAAAGCGTAAAATTTTGAGAGCATTTTTAGTGCAGTGCTCATGGACAAAAAAACCCAGTTTTCCCGCAATACGTTTTTTTACATACATTTTATGACATGTATATAATAACCCAATAACCCAATAACCCTCACATGCTGGTAAGCTTACAACACCTGATGTAAATTACATTGCATCATTAAAATCAAATTAGTCAATATACTTTAAATTTTACATACTAAATATATTGAAAAAGGTAGCAGAAGTAGAATAATATTAAAAAGAAAAAAATGATTTGGCCATGTTTATTATCTAAAATATTTTATTCAACTTATAATCTTTATCTAAATAGTGCAAAATTCTATACATTATTATAAAAAGTAGAACCGCTAAATGTGAAACCATTCACCATCTTAAGAAAATGGTGAACACATAATGTATGTTGTAAAATATATGGTGAAGTCAGATGTAAGTGTAAATAGTGAGATTTTAACGACACATAATGAATATATACTTCTTAATTAATAGCACTTCAAATTTAATTCAAGAAAAAACTGTTATGTATCATAGTGGAGATAAAACATATAACGATATGGATAACAATAAATTATGTAATAACCTAGTGGAGGAGTAGTAATGGTAATTAGAAATTTAAGTAAAGTAAATGTTTCATTTAAAAGTACGAAATTAAAAATAACAAAACCAATTGAATACCAACTAAAGAAACAATCATGACTAGTTAGGAATTAAAAATATAGAATTTGTCTTATGTAACACTTAATTTAAAAAAAATTAACATTTTTACCTTTTTTCCTTAAAAAAAAAAAAAAAAAATTATTTGACACAGACAATTTTACGGTGCTTCTTCTAGATATAAGTGTAATGTACAATATCTAAAATTGACTCTCCCTAGTAACAGCGAGGCTACTTTGGCAAGAGGACATCGACAGGAGGGGAACAAGGTAATATAAGGTCCAGTCAGCCTCAAATCGTGGCGATTCGGGCAGTCGCATAAAAAGGAAGTCGAGCGCTATCAAGAGGGTTGGGTGTCACCAAGGGACTCGAGCGTTATCAAATCAAGACACCGGGCGATAATTACAGGAGGACACGACGAGACTAGAATGGGAACACACGCGCGACTTTGCCTTATAAATGTGATATTGGGAATAAAAGTCTTTAAGGAAATAAGTACTACTCATTCTCCCGACGCACCTCTTTACCGATTTCTTTTCTACGTAACAGTTTTGATGCTAAATGTGGGGTACGGTAAGAGTCGGAAATTTTTTTTTCTTTTATTTGACGTGTTTCAAAAATTTCGCCGAGAAGAACACATAGTGCAGTGCCACAAGAATACGACGATAAAAAATCGCGAGCTCGAGGATCCGACCAGAGACGACAGTTCCGGTCATATTCTACAAGCGGCGGCGACAACAGCCCAGAAGCCAACAGAACTAGGATACCAATTGCAGATTGTCGCAGTTTTTAAGGAGACAAATGGCGATTGCTGAAGGGAAATGGCCCCCAAAATTTTATTTCTACTGGTGTGCATATCGACTAGCACGTAAGTACATTTATAAAAAAATTAATTTTATCTCTTACTCCCGCGGCAAGACAGGAAAAGCACTTATAAGGTGAAGATAAGGTCGTGGTAAATTTTCATTTTTATATACATTTATTATTTCACCCGCTCCCTTTTTGAGTGTTTTTCTCTTGGATTGGAATCAAAAATAATGCGAGATAACATACTTAAATACGCAGTGGACTAGAAAATATTTTGCATAACAAACATGCATTAGAGGAATTTTATTAGTAGGATTTGTAAAGACACAGGAAACATCCAGAAATAACAACTCACACGCATATATATCGGCTGAAGAATTTATCACTATTTATATTATCATTCTTTTTCAACGACAATAGACGACAGATATTCCAAAAAAAATGTTTTTCCCTATTTACCACTAAACGAGAATACAGTGCAAAATTTAAGAAACTAAGTGAGAAACGAACACCGCTCTTTTACTTTCTTACCTCTCCTTCTGGAATTTTTTTTTGTTCAATTATTATTAAGCTGCAACATAGGTAATTGAACGCAGCCCCGCAACTATAGGAGAATACATAAGATTAATCATCATCAAAAAGGAAGATACGACTCACGACGTGTGTATAAAAAAAAGTAGGAAAGAAAAATTGATTCATTTTAGCAATATTACCCATGAGTCGGAAAGCGATAACTAAGACCCGGGTGGTAATATAATAACTGAAATGTGCAGGCTAGGGGTAAAAAGCAGCAAAAGGAAAATATGACGGAACAAATGCTGGAATTAGAGCTCGAACCAGAAGGTTGTGAAAACTAGACACCCTAGACGAAAAAACTAAGGCAATAGTAATGAGCTCATTTTCTAAAATTAGAGCAAAGCTAAAGAAAGAAAAGGAGGTGGATGCCCCTCACAAGGTGGTCACAGAGATCATTTAAAATTTGCCACCGGTAAGTAGGAATCACAGGGATATATCTTGTGACACGGACGTAAACTCAGGACATATGAACAAAGAAGCGGGTCTTCTTTCTGAAATTACCAATGAGGCACAAGAAGCAGCAGCAGCAAACGAAACACGCTGTATATACTGTGACGGGCAGACCGGGCAGTCAAGGTATGTCGAAAACCACTAGCAGTGATAAACAATAGGAAGGCTTTAAGGGATAACGAAAGAGAACTAACAGGAAATTGTAATTATTGTCAGAAGCCGGGACACTATGCAAGAGACTGTCGCTCATGCAAGCAAGACAGGGAGGAAGAGGAGATACGACGAAACGAGAGGTGTAACCAACCCATAAATAATACCCACACCAACAGAAAGATAATTTTCATAACCGAAATTACAATAATTATTACAGGGACTATAAAAATAGCCCAATGGAAGTTCATAACTAGAATAATAATAATATTAGGTATAATGCATACAACATCAGAGGTAATACTTATTATGGCAACCGCGACATTGGAGACTCATACAATAGTAACAATAGAAGTACATTTAACCGTTATGGAAACGGCTACAAAAGTTAAGACAGTGGGGACGGCTACAATAGGGATTTATTGGAAACGGGCCGCCACAGGATAGGGGCCCACAGCAGCGAAAAAACGGCGTATATGCCCCTGACAGAAGAAGATACTTACCTGCAGCTTTAAACTCGCAAGATGTTCGGCATGGTTCCCAAACGTCGAAGATGAATTAGAGAAAGAGATGGAGAGAAGCTTGTCCGGCGAGAGAAAATGTGCAAGAGAGAGGCCGCAGAAGACGGAGCAAAATATAGTGGAAGCAAAATTGCACATCAACAGCCCAAGTACTTACGCAGTGCGGGTAAGATTAGAACGTAATAATGCAGAGTGCGAAGATGCTCCTACACTACAGGGGGACAAACGCACGAGAAAAGGCAGGAGGGCCCGCAGAAAGAATAATTGAATAAAGGCACTGGATACACATGTAGAGAATGACGAACCCAAGCTTTTAGAGTGTGATGAAGTAATAGAGCAGCTTCCCAAAATAACTATAAAACTCGTGAGAACACGGCATATGTACCATCGATCCAGTTACGGGGACCACAGTTAAATAATGGAAAGGCGACTTTTCATGCGGATACAGGCACAGAGATTTGGATTATAAAGGAAAATTTTTTTAGCACAGACATGCTAATAGACAGTAGGTATCGAGTAGCTGTTATCGGCGTGACTCACGGAGCACGCAAAACATTGAGCACAGTACAGGCTTAGTTGCACGGATTGGAGTGCACATTACACGTCGTCCCCCATGACTTTCCAATTGACGCGGAAGGAATTATAAGGTGGGATACTTTCAAGCGATACTGAGGCCAGATAAGCACTGCTGAGAATATGATAAAATTAGATGTCGTAGAGATACCACTGTTAAAGCTTGAGTGTTTTAAAATACCTGTAAAATCGAAACAAATAATTTATGCGCGAATAACAAAAAACAGAAACGAATCAGAAAATGGCTGGATACTCTTTCAAGAGATGGAAAAAGGAATATTATTTAGAAACTTTATAGCCAGAAATATTAACGGGAAATTAGTCGCAGAATGTTTTAATATGAGTGACGAGATAAAATACGTACCTGTTCTGAAAGTAGAGCTGCAAGATTACGAAGAAATTTATCGGGAGTACTTAGAAGACGTTGAAGGGGACAATGTCAAAATTGAACATGAGAAATATGGACTAGGAATAATTGTGTGAGCGTATGTGATAAATGTAAGCGTGACGTTAGAGATGTAATTAGCATACGCAGTATAAGAAGTTTTTTTGAAACTATCGGAAGATTCGATGAAAGTGCAGTCTTATACTGCCAGCCTTCATGTTGTTTATATTGTATTGTGCCACATTATTTTATTTATAATTCTTCTGTTATTAAATATTACAATATTTAGTGAAACCACGCCTAACTAACGTAAGTATACTCATTCCACCTTTGAACACAATATCGTTTCATAGAAGGTATATTAATGTTTATAATTATATTATTTGCCGTATAATTTTATAGAACTACAACTTCTTACTTGGGTATCTAAGCATCCACTGACCAATGGTTTTTTTTATTAGTGGATAAGGCTTTATGAAAAATTGGAAAGCATTTTAGATATATAACATTATTTCAGGTTCTGAAATTGTTCATAAAGATCCTGCTAGGGATACGGAACCAATAGCCTCGTAGCCATGCTATGGGGCTACGGAAGTACCTACTAGCACCGGATTGTAGCTTCGATTTAGCCTATAGGTGCATAAACAAGTTTTTTCACATCACCACTGATCGGATTGTAATTTTCGATGCGATTGTGTAGAATGAGGCAGTAAGCAGATACAGTTTATAGGTAATTTTTTCGTGCTTTAAGGATAAAGCGTACGTCTTCTGGCGAACTTTTGAAAGTTTTAGTGAACTTAAAGCAGTCAATTACAATGAGAGACATGTGTGCAACTAAATGTTTTTAAGGTTATACTTCTATAGGTACGTTATGTACGAGAGTAAATCAACAATTTCAGAATTCTGACTTTGAGAAAAAGTGTGATGGCAGTAGATTTTGCATATTACTCACCCTTCAACCAGCCCCCTCGCTATACTGCCCCACCACACTGGATCTCACAATACCACGTAAGAGCATAGCATACATTTTGTATTTTATAAAATCTTATTTCTTTGTCGTTAGCCAATTCTAAAAAAAATCGCATTTTACAAGATTTGAACCCACGATCTCTTGCACAATAGCCGAGGTCCTTACCCACTCTGCTATAAACAGTCTTGATATAAGAAATTCACTTACTTCTTGTTATGGTCTGGTTCATACCTTATTTTTAGTGTAAATTTTTACTTCTTGTAAATTATTTAATTTGGTTTTATTATAAATTATATACTGAATTGTATAATTTATTTAAGAAACTAATTATTTTATTTAAATGTTTTTTTTAAACTTAGAAATTAATATATTTTAGCAGAGCAGCTTTCCTATGTGTTAATAATTAATTATTTACTTATCTTAAATTTGTTACTTTTACAATAAATAAAAAATTGTTTACACAATATATTTCATATTATTCTAAAATTTTCAGAAAAAAAAAATTTTGTCATGTATAAGTACAATAATTAATTTTAATTGCATTTTATTAAAACGAAGTCCCTTTTCTCGCGTTACCACTTTCAAGCGAATGAAGGCTAGACCGAAAGAAGCGTAACAAGACTTCTTTCTAACCCCGGCATAGTAACATAATCGTGTATAAAACTATACACATTCCCGCATGCAGCTCTCACTCTCTCTTCTTGCACGCTCACCGAAGGACTCGTAGGCTCTCTTTTGTTCGGCCTCCTCTGATTGTACACGGCCAGTAGCTTCTCGCTACGCCACGTACTGACAGCACTATCTACACCTTCACAGCGGTCGTTGTAAGCATTTACGTATAGCTTGAATCGAGACATAACGTGATAGTTTCTCCCCGCACCCCGCGCTATTGTACAGATTGCAGTTGCTGTAAAAGTGTGTGTTCCATCCATTGCCAGAAACAAAAAATACGATTTAATCTTATGTTTTTCAGTAGAGACAAAATTGGTCATTTACCTACAGAAGTTTCTCAGGAATAGGAGAAGCATAGTTTTGTCTAAATCTAAGGTTAACTTTATTCATTCATTGAAAAATTCATGACTGATTGCAAATTTTTTACTTACTTATTTACTTTTATCTCCAATTCTCTTGCTCGTGGAGTCCTTTTTGACCGCCAATTTTTTGTCATTAGATTCCTAGATAATAGACATTTATAACAATTTATTATTTACTCTTAAAACACGCTTACGGTAACACAATGAGAAAAAGAATTTTTTATACTCAAAAACTTTCGATTGGCGTAGACAAAAACTACCATGTAATAATAAGGTATTTATAAAATTGCAGAATAATTATTAGTTTTTTATTAATTAATGTTTTGAAGTAATACTTCGAAGAGTTATAACGAACTTAATTGTTGGTTTACAAGAAGAATTGTGCTGTTGTGTTGACACAGTCACAATTACTTTTTTTTTTTTTTCTAATCTCATAGGGCATATGTCAACACCAAACAAAATTTATTACTGTACTCGAACCTAATATATACTTAAATCACTGATTCATTTGGTCGATTTCTTTTAATATGTGTTGTTTTTTTACTTAATTTTTCTGTAAGTTATTGTTATTTATATTAAACATGATAAATACATTTTATCATAACTTTTTTTGCTTTACTAACTGAATATTTCATCCTAAACATTATAAATGTATACAGCCAACGTCTATTTAAACGTGAATGGAACTTTGTTCCAACTGTGGTCCGTAGACCCCTTATGGGTGGTTGTT
Source organism: Copidosoma floridanum (assembly GCF_000648655.2). Next base: position 713,952 of record NW_019379509.1, on the reverse strand, counting down.
GCGTAATTGTTTCTCTAATTAAGGTAATTTTTTCACTTAAGGACGTTCATCACATAGCTAGCGGACCAAAAGTTTAGATAGGTGAGAGGAGCGCAAATATATGCAGCAACGCTGGCAATTATATATCTCATTCGAATGTACTTAGATACACACTTTTACGCATACTCGACCTCTCCTTTCTTGTGCTATTAAAAAAAAAAAAAAAAAAAAAAAAAAACATTTTATAGATCTGCTTAAAAAGTAAACAGGTTTATTTAAAGATAATTTTTCATACAAACAAAAGTTGAGAAATTTATACAGATTACATTATGAAATTTTCAGCGACTTTTCTATAAGGTTACATGTAAAATTGAAATTTTTTTTAGATTCAACGTGTAAGAAAGGGTACAATTAAACAATTTGCAATATTTTTTTTTGGTGATTCTTATGGTATTTTAAACATAATTTTGATGTTTAAATAATAATAACTTTCTAAAAATCTATGGCTGATGAACGTCCGTTAGTGAAATTCACTGGCAAATAATACTATGCTATTGAAGAATGCGGTACTACACGATGGTTTTTCTTAATTGTTTGGATACAATAATATTTTGACTATTAAATACAGACTAGGAATAAGTGTGAGCGCGTATATGACATATGTGAGCGTGAGGTTAGAGATGGAATCAGCGAAGGCGGTAGTAAGATGTTTTAAAATCATCGGAAAATTCGATGCAAGAGCACAGTCGTGTACTGGCCAGCCTACATATTGTTTATATTATACCGTGCCATAGTATATTGTTGATAATTGTTAAGTTATTAAATATTTAAATATTCATTGTAGCAACACCTAAGTAACGTAGGTATACTCATTCCAACAATAATTGCACCACCTTCGGATACAATAGCGTTCCATAAAAATTGTATTTATTTTTATAGTTGTGTTATCTGCCATGTAAATTTATAGAGGTATAATTTTACACTTGGGTACCCAAGCACCCACTGTCCACTAATTTATTTAACATAGGTTCTGATTTTTTCTCATTAGGCTGCTTAAAAATTCTTATAAATAGCGTATAACATTGAACACTGATTTTTATTAATATTAAGGTTAAGATTTCTATAAGGATAGTCATGTAAGTTTAAGCAAAATTTGACATTGCCGATATTCCCCGCCCAAGAAAACGAAGTTTTTCCAACTGATTGGACGTTTTAAGAGTCCACACACACCTAGAAGTTTTAGCAAAAGAGGATACTCATACAACTCCTAATTGCAAAAACTCATAGAAATAGTCTTGTCATTTGTAATAACATCGAGCAAACGAATTTTTGTCTGTTGCAGTTATGTAAGGCACAAGCCACTTAATTTGAATTAATGTAAGCTTATACTTTTCGAAATTTTGATTCTTAACTACTTGTATAATGGCGCTAACATAATCTCTCGATCTTGTAAGAATTAATTCATGTTTTGCATTAACCACAACTTTGTAATAGTTCTCAGCAAAAGCAAATATTATACTCAAGGGTATTGACACTTCAAAGTAAGAATGATCATTAGATTTTTTCGCTTTAACGTCAATCCAATCAGCATTGTCAAACATTAAACTTTTACTAGAAAAGAAAGACATTCATCATTTCATTAGTTGCCAATTAAACATTATTACACTTGTCAATTCCTATAACATCTGGTTCATATCGTATTTCTTTAAACAAATGGCAGGTAGCGTTATTAACTAGTAGTTTTTTCAAGAGAACCATTATCATTGGTTGTTATACGTCCAGAAACACGTAGGGAACTTTGAGAGGGTTAGAGACATAAATCTTAATGTTTAATAAAAATGCGAATTTCATCACTGCTATTAAATGCTGATGCAACGTGGTATCAATATGCAAAAATTTTGTCGTGCGCAACCGACTAATCGAATCGACACCTGACGGAATTCCAAGAATCTCATTCATCACGACTTTTTCTCGGTCGCAGACAGCAGAAGAAAGGACAAGTTATTTTCCACCAAGTTTTCTTACTTTCAGGCTTAAGATTTTTTTAAACTTCACGTTTTGACGTGTTAACCTTTTGAACGTTTAATCCATTTTGGTTTATTCTCATAGCTTTGTCCAATTTCAATGCCTCGTGGATAAGTAATCGTCCTCACCTTTGTTAATTTTTTTTCATAGTTTCGTCTAACTTTTATATTGTTGTACACTACACCCATTTTAGATAAATTATTTTATGTATAGACGAATATTTATAACTTCTTAATAAAAAATAATCGAGTTACCTTCTTTATCAGCAAGGCGCAATGGCAGATGATTTATAATTTTTAACAGCAACAAGTAAATAAATTATTTGCTATGGAACTTCGACAATATTGTATCCCGGTGGCACAGCAGGAAAGAATTTGTAAATGGTATGAACTTTTTCTCCATTTAAGTAGGCTCTAATACTGATATTTAACTCTTGATACTGATATGTAGCACTTAACTCTCAATGTTATAACCTTGAGAAAAGCAATAAGTAAACCTGAGTTGTGATTACTGGTGTTTCTAAAAATTTGTTAAGTACAGCATAAAAGACGGCCTACACAATTTTTTGTTCTGACGTTAATATGTATGAGTACACGTTATCACACTGTGAAGAGTATTATTATTTGGTTTAATGCTAATAGCTATATCGTCAAGTGGTCATACGTCAATCGAAAATGACTCAATATCTTGAATTTTGTAGCTTATGGTTAGAAAAGCAACTACTTGATCACCTATGTAAAATTTATTATTACTTTTATCGATATTTAGAAAAGAATTGAAAGTTAGAAGTTCTTTTAGACTAAGAATGTGGTTATGAGCTGGTGACAACTTAATAGGTGCAAAATATTGTGCTTCAAGAATAGATCATGTTCCTGAGAAACAATCTCAATTATTCTTCCATGACAGTTTATCAATGAATAGTGTTACTTGAGTATTGTAATACACTTATATAGAGGCTGATAATGGGGTATTTTACAAAGAAAGCTAAAGAAACGATGAGCACAGTTGTATCCAGCAAAACGACTCAGAGAAACGTGTGCCATCAGCTGGCAAAGAACTTTTCATGTTAATTTCGGAAATACGGTGTTTTCAAATTTTTTGCATACTTGATAAGGTTACAGGCTATGAGAGCGTGGTTAGGCAGTTTTAAGGAAAACATTTTTTCCTCTATTTTCAAGCCTTTAACAGGACCTAAATATAGACTTAAGCCATTCTTCAATAGTTTTAAGAACAGCCCCTTTCCAAGTAAGAGTGCTTCCAATTCTTTCTTGTGCCTCTCACTCTCCTCTAGCTGTTTCCAAGAAACTTTAGCATTATTAATAGCTTTGACAACTCCAATTACACCATTAGTTATAGCACCTAAGCTTGCAAATGCAGGAATAATTTAAGGTATAAACCCTCCAGTTTTTATGGGATAGGAAATACTCGAGGCATTACACTATTTTTCTTGTCGCCAACTTTTTTCACAGCAAACTGCGCTCCCTTTAAAACTAAACTTATAGCATTTAGAGTAATACTATTAGGAACCATGGACTTTAAGGGACTTCGGATTAAACTTTTTAAAGTAGTCTACTTTGGCTTAATTTTTTTCTTACTCTTTGTACCAAAATTTTTACTCGGTAATGATCGCATGCCAAGTTTGGATTTTTATTTTATAGAACTGGTAATGGTAAAAGCAGCTAATTCTGATAAACTAGTAACCTTTAATAATAAGTCTACAACCTTTGCGACGATAAATAATTATAACTTTCGAATTGCTTAACGATGAATAAACTCGAAATACAAGAAGAGCACTATTCACAGTTCCATATTTGAGAATACAGTCATCACGAGCTCTAAGAACAGAATATATAACTTTCAATTATAGTTTTCAACAAATTTATAAGCAAGATTAAGAAATATGATAATTAATAGGTTCAAAAGAATAGGAGCATACTATTTACAGTATTAAGATTCAGTCTCAGCTGAGTCAGCATACAGTAAACATGAGCTTCTTGGAACGTCGTATTAAACTTCATATCGTAATCTCAATAAAATAATGATAAACAAGACGAGAAAATCAAACGACATGGTGATTTGCTACCCGATAAGATAAAAGCTGTTCTTTGTGGTCTGTTAAACTGCAGAAAGAGGAACAGCCTGTCGGCTTCAATTACTCATCCCAATGGATTAAGATTTGAGATTGTTTATCTATGCTCAAAGTTGCTAAATCAGACAAAGAATAAGTTTCTAGAACAGCTGTTAAAGCCCATAGATGGTGTGAAGTATTTTTCATTTAGCGATCATGAATCAGTCATGTATACAGATAAGGCACTACCCAACTCCATAATAATATTCAAGGACATTGCTAACAAAAAACAAGATAATGTGGAAGTCTTATTTCGCATGGGACGTCACAAAAGCGTTGACTACTTCTACTTACGCCAATCCTATGCTCAAGTTCTGAAACATTTAGTCAGAGATAATTTAAACCTCTTAGTAATATTTCGACAAGATAATATAAATTTGAAGCACATCCATGATTATCATTTTAATACTGATATGATTTGTAGTGAATTCAAAAAATTGTGTGTTAACTGTTGGAGAGTTGGGAAACATGGATTTGTCGTTATGGATCAGAAAAAAAATGTCGATAATAGAAAATATTGGAGAAGATTTGATTCTTTTGCTACAAATATTACTCATACTTATAAAGTGTGTAAGTATCTTGTTAACCATCAAGCGGTCAACATAGACGGTTTTCGTAAACAAAGAAACGTTCTTCGACAAGTTAAAAAAGCTAGAGAAGCTGTTAGACGTAAGTACTGATTGTTAAAGTCAGAAAGAGAACATTTTGAAAAGCAGATTGGGTAGACTTCGATGTCGAATTATCGATTATATAGAGAACGTAAAAAACGTGCTCTGAGTCTTATGCTAAAAAATCTTTTAAGCCTTTTGAGCCAAAAATTAAAAAAATCGACGCATCAATGTTCCAATCTGCTAATAGTAACAGCGATGATGAAGAAGATGCATTTTATCGAATAATTCCGTCAAAGACTATTATACCGTTGTTCAAAATAGTGACGATGATGATTTAACACTTAATATCGATAAATGTACCTATGAATCCATATTTATAAATAACTGATAGAAACAAGTCAAAACTGGATTGAATTTATAGGATAAGAATAGAAACTAACGGATAACACATATTGGGTAATTCGCCTTCACAGTAAAAATATAATTAAATTCAAATAAAGCATCTAAGATTTCCAATAACTGATGGATTGATGAAGTTACTAATAAAAAAGCATTTTGGTAAGAATCACATGGCACCAGATAATTCAGTTAAATACAAATAAATCTTGGAAACTTCAAATGCGCATAAAACAAATTTAACAAAAATTGATTTAACAAGAACAATGAGGATGAGATAACAACCGAAAAAGAAGTGAAAGTTAAAGTGCGAATAAGTTATGTTAAGCAACTATTTGAAAATGAATACACACGTGACTGATCAACAGAGGCATTCCCTATAGCACGAGTAGCTCCAACCAATACAACAATTTATCTTTATAGTAGCAATCTCGTAATGAATGGGAAATGTCGATAAATTCAATTACTCGCATCAATACTTACCCATCGATAAAATTAGATTAATCCCTAATATTCTTGTATACAACTTATCATTTGAAGGATTATTAATATCAGCTAATTTCTGAAGGTTTCTACGAGCAGAAACTGCAAAAACCAAGTAGGGGTAAATGACCCAACTACTATTATTATAATGAACATAGATATTCTGACCACAAATTTTTCAATAGATTCGTTAATTTGTCAAACACTAATTTTCCAGAAAAACAAACTGCTCTACTGAAGAAAAGTTTTAAGTTTAATTTTAATGCACAAAATTTTAAAAAAGCAAAAGAACTCATAGCTGTCGAATGTGAAACTATACTTAACAACAAAAGACTTTTACCGAACAATTTAGTCAATAATTTGAACAAAGAGAAATATTTGTTAGCTAGTTTAATAAAAGAAAATTTAAATTTCGAGATGAAAAACTATCAGAAAATAGCCATTAGTATTAGAAACAAGTTGAAAGATAATAATATTATTGTAACTCGAGCGGACAAAGGGAATACAGTTATAGCTATAGATAAGCATCACTATGTCTCGAAAACCTTTGAATTTATAAATTCTGGTCATTTTCAAGAACTGAAAAAAGATCCTACACATAAATTCCAACAAGACGTTATAANATTACATTTAAAAATATGATTGGCATAACTAGAAGTATCTAGTTATTTTTCGTAGGCATTTTCGTGTTCCTTAAGTCTGAACTAAAAAGCTCTACCTGTCTGTCCTCTATATTTCTTATCACAAGAACTACAACTAAGTTCGTAAAAACCTGATTTGTTTTCTTTTTCCATCTGGTCTTTATTATTTTTGATGATAGTTTGTAAAGTTTTGTTTTATTTGAAGGCTATGTTTATACTGTACTTTTTTAAGTGTTGTTTAATCTTTTCTGACAATTTGCCTACGTAAGTAATTACATAATACGGTACAGTTCCTCTTGCGGACTGAGGAAAAACTTTGTTTATAGCTTTCTTATACTGTATATTTTTAATTATCTTGTCGATAATGTTGGAATCATAGCCATTATTGTGAGCTAATTGTTTAATTATTTGTAATTTTTTAGTATAGTTCTCTGAGTTCAAAGGTATGGAAAGGAGTCTGTAAATATATCACTACTGAATGCAAGAATCTGTTCAAGAACAGAAAAAAAAATTCTACACATAAATTCCAACAAGACGTTATGAGTCCACATAAAAACCTAACCATTTTTTAAAATCTTTCGTACTATGCAATTGTCTAGATAAATCCCCAGCCACCAAAGCTATACTCTTTAATTAAACTACACAAAAACAATATGCCTGTTAGACCAGTTGTCTCATTAAATAGTTCCCCATCGTATAAAGTATCCAAAAAATTATTTAATTAATTACATATAATACTAAATTCACATCTACCTACAGCATACAAAATTCTGTACAACTTATAGATAATTCAAAAAATCAACAACTACCCGAAAATTCGACTCTGATTTCATTTGATGTAAAAAAGCTCTTCCCAAGCGTACTAGTATTAGAAGTAAGAAACATTATTAAAAATTTACGTAGTAGATCCACTACTTGCCAATTATTTTCAGAAAAAATCTTACACATTTTTGATGTCTGCTTGAAAAAAAAATACCCGAAAATTCGACTCTGATTTCATTTGATGTAAAAAATCTCTTTCCAAGCGTACCAGTATTAGAAGTAAGAAACATTATTAAAAATTTACGTAGTAGATCCACTACTAGCCAATTATTTTCAGAAGAAATTTTACACATTCTTGACGTCTGCTTGAAACAAAACTATTTTCAATTCCAAAACTGAATATTTTTAGCTAGATATGGCCTTACAATGGGTGATCCCATAAGTCCACTCTTAGCAGAAATTTTTATGAATGAATTAGAAAATAAAATTATGGAACAAGGTCTTAGTAAAAATTTGCTCTTTTGGTATCGGTACGTAAATGACGTAATTTGTTGTTGGACTGGTACAAAAAGGCAACTAAATTTATTTTTCAAACATATTAATACATTACATAAAAATATTGAATTCACTATGGAACAAGAAAATAGCAATAGAATTAATTTTTTGGATTTAACAATACATAGAGTTCACGATCAACTAGAGTATAGTATTTTCCATAAACCTACCCACACAGATTCCACAATACATAAAAATTCTATTCATCCGTACTCGCATAAAATGTCTGCATTCAATAGTTATATTCACAGACTCCTTTCCATACCTTTAAACTCTGAGAACTATACTAAAGAATTACAAATAATTAAACAAATAGCTCACAATAATGGCTATGATTCCAACATTATCGACAAGTTAATTAAAAATATACAGTATAAGAAAGCTATAAGCAAAGTTTTCCCTCAGTCCGCAAGAGAAACTGCACCGTATCATGTAANAAACTGAATTGCATAGTTAGCAGAAGAAATGCTACATGCTTTGTTTACTGGTTTAAATAAGAGCTCCCCAAACTATGAAGACGATATCGTATTTTTTTGATGAGAGCTATAGTTAGGAGCTACTGTTAAAAAATTGTATGTACGTTTTCGTATTAGTTTGTATTCATTTATTTCGTTTGTTCCAGATGGTTGATATTATTGAGAAAAGTTAAGGAGTGAAAGTCAAAGTTATTTTAACAAACAAGTCAGTTTTTTCCATTAAAATAAAAAATTTACATCCTTAACCTATTTGCACAGCTTATAAAGCTGACACTTATATTAATAAGTAATTTTGGACGTCACATCAGGTTCAACTTTGCAGTTGCGTCTGAATGGCAAGTCTCATTGTTGTTTTTAAAAGAATAAGAGGAAGAGTATCAGTATCATTTTTTTTTGTCATTTAGATTTGGCTTCTCGGTATAGTGCTCAAATAAGATTTATTGTAAGTAAGGATAGCTTCGGGTTGTGCAATCAAAATTAAGATAATACGTTTAGTAGGGATACAGACAGTTTAAGAGGTAGTAGTAGATAATATAGAAGTTCTTAAAAATTGAGGGGTAGTAACAGTTATAAGGTTAAGCTAAAAGTAAAATTTTTCAAGCTTTTCCGTGAAACCAAACAAATTATATTTTTGCGCCTTTTCTTAAGATCTAAAAATAGCTGTGCAAAATACATAGATTCTTGTGCAGCTGTTTTTTAGTTATGTTTATTAGTAATTTTACCATCTGAAATGTTAAAAAAAATATGTAATTTAAATATTATTTTTGTTATTATTACTATTATAATTCTATTTATTATTGTTAATATAATTATAATCACATTATTTCATTATCTTTATGACAATTAGTACTATTATAGCTATCGGTATTATTGTTATTTTTGTTATGATCATTTACATCATTATTATTGCTTTTCAAAAAAGTATCGTTATCTTTATTATCATAATAATTATCATTTAAGAATTGTCATTGCCAACATTGTCATCGATATTATCGCTATAATCAGTATTGCTACTATCAAATTTATTTTCCTTAATACTATTTTTATTTTGATCCTGATTATCATTTTTTCAACAATTATCATTATAATTATCTCATCACCGTACTTATTTTTATAATTACTATTATCGTCATCATTAATATCACATATTTAGTATTATAATTACTACAATTACTTTTGCTATCATTATAAGCATAGTCTTGATTCTTATTACTATTTATATCGTCATTTTTATTATTATGAGCATTATTATTATTATTTACCTTATCTCTACTATTAATGTTATAATTCTAGAATTATTATTATTAATATTATTTTGATCATTAAATGAATGTGTTCTTATTTTATTATTATCTTATATGTAATCGTTATAATATTTCTTGTTAATATTATTATTTCTATTTTTACCTTGATCATTACTGCTTTTCTTACAATTACTTTTATTTAAAATTATATTGTTATCTTTGTTACCGTTATTATCTTTGAATGTAGTATAATTATCATCATCGTTTTTTGGTTTATTATTTTTCTTATGATCATGATTATTATCTTGATCAAAGGAGTTCAACTATCGCAATAGTTTTTATTTGTGTTATAATTTGTATGATGTGTATTGTATTGGATATCATATACATTTATTACATTATTATATTGATTATTGCTATTGTTATTGCTGTTTTCAAATAATAATTTTTTTATTCTGAAAGTTTTTTCGAAACTAATTTTATTTTTTTTATTATAATTTCTGACTGATATTAGATTGAGGCTTAATATTAGATATATAGAGATGGCTGACGTTAAACTTGTGTTAAGTAGGATCTTATATTGTTCACCGTAGACGAGAATACTGACGTTGTTAGGATGATTACAGGAGAATATAAGGTGGCTCTTGTAAATACTAAAAATACCGATGCTAGAACTGTAGATAAAAAAATAAGCTTGCTAAAAGGCTTCACAAGCTTATAAGTAAGGAGACAGGCTAAAGTCCTTAGATGCTACAAGTGTCTTATGTATAGAAACATAGCCCAAAACTATGATAAGAAGGAATGGTTAAAGTTATGCCTCTGATACAGTAGCTGCAATTACGGCAAGACAGGTTGCAAGGAGAAGTCCTGATGCATTGCTTATGGACCATAACGCACCAAACTCAGAGCAGGTAGTGATAGCTGCCAGCATTATAAAAGGCACTAGAAAAGGCCAAGAGTAAGGTGCGTACAAGGCACAGATAGAGTCTAAGAGGACGAAAGCTAGATGACCATTGCATACCCAAGCTTCACTGACTTACCTAAGCCATCAGCAATGGAAAGCAATGGGAATTAATGTTCCTGCAAAACAGCAGATGAGCAGACAAAATGCAGAAAAAGCAACATCACTATGCTGATGAAGCCCTAATAAAAGTCTGCGTCAATGAGCAACACTCTTTGGTCCTGACTTAAGGTATTAATGTGAAAGCGGATTCCAAGCTGGGTGTTCCAGGAGATAGGTCACACCAGTTTAGTGGGTATTTTGTTAACATTGCTAAAAATACCGTAGCATGAAATAAGCATCTTTGAGCTAACTGCAACTTTTACATAGAGAATGGGTCCGTACGTTTTTCTATCGGACTTCAGCGTATTCTAAATAAATTTGGATAAAAAGATTTAAAAAATAAGTAAAACAATAATAATAATAATAATAATAATACTTATAACTATAATTATATGAGTAAGGGAAATCATAGTGATTATACTAATGATATTGTTTGTAATAAGTGTATGATATTGAAATTACAGCAAAGTTTTGACTGCGTAATATGTACATCCAGATTCAAGGAAAAACGAGACCAAAGTTAAGCCAATAGGGATTATATGTAGGGCTGCGTGGCTACGCAACGGCAAGTTATGCATTTTCTCGACCAAGGGGTAAAAAACACAATTTATCTACAGAATATGTAATTCTAAAAAATATTAATACATAAAAATATCTGTAGAAAAGTAAAACAGCAAACTAGTATAAAAATGAAATAAAAATGAAACAAAATAATTGGAAAAAGAAAGTGTGAGCGATCAAAGAAGAATAGAATTTCTCCTTGAGAAAATAAGAAGAAGCTTCCTGCATGGTTATACGGATTTTGTAGATTTTATTGATATAACTAAATAGAATAAGATATGAACATAAGAATAACGTTTGAAACTGAATTGCATAGTTAGCAGAAGAAATGCTACATGCTTTGTTTACTGGTTTAAATAAGAGCTCCCCAAACTATGAAGACGATATCGTATTTTTTTGATGAGAGCTATAGTTAGGAGCTACTGTTAAAAAATTGTATGTACGTTTTCGTATTAGTTTGTATTCATTTATTTCGTTTGTTCCAGATGGTTGATATTATTGAGAAAAGTTAAGGAGTGAAAGTCAAAGTTATTTTAACAAACAAGTCAGTTTTTTCCATTAAAATAAAAAATTTACATCCTTAACCTATTTGCACAGCTTATAAAGCTGACACTTATATTAATAAGTAATTTTGGACGTCACATCAGGTTCAACTTTGCAGTTGCGTCTGAATGGCAAGTCTCATTGTTGTTTTTAAAAGAATAAGAGGAAGAGTATCAGTATCATTTTTTTTTGTCATTTAGATTTGGCTTCTCGGTATAGTGCTCAAATAAGATTTATTGTAAGTAAGGATAGCTTCGGGTTGTGCAATCAAAATTAAGATAATACGTTTAGTAGGGATACAGACAGTTTAAGAGGTAGTAGTAGATAATATAGAAGTTCTTAAAAATTGAGGGGTAGTAACAGTTATAAGGTTAAGCTAAAAGTAAAATTTTTCAAGCTTTTCCGTGAAACCAAACAAATTATATTTTTGCGCCTTTTCTTAAGATCTAAAAATAGCTGTGCAAAATACATAGATTCTTGTGCAGCTGTTTTTTAGTTATGTTTATTAGTAATTTTACCATCTGAAATGTTAAAAAAAATATGTAATTTAGTACCCAAGTCATACCTCGTTTTTAGGGTTCTTCAAGTCACTGATCATAGTTCTCCTCTGTCTATTCTCTCCCCCTTACTCACTAAATGTCTCTGAAGGACCATTATTTGTTTGACTTGATTAAACTTTTACATTTGGAATCTCTTTCTTGTCCATGTGTACTTTACCTAAATATAAAATTCTTGATTAACTGAGATCTTTATTTACAAAAAGACAGAATTCAGGAGAACGTATAATTGAATAGACAAACACAATTTAGCTTTTAAAATAATAATTAATTCTGTTAATTTAATGTTCTGACATATCATGTGTCATTTTAACCAATCGGTTCTTTTAAAACCCTTTCCACATTTTTCACACATTTTTTCCCATGGCTTTCACAAATGAGTATACGTTCATTTAAATGTGACAATCTTTGAAGTTGAATATTTTTGAATTCTTGAAGAGTTTTTTGCTAAAAAATATTTTTAACTTTTGATTGCTTCTCGGATTAAATTTAAATAAAAATTCTTTTTGGATTCTTACATCTTGATAAAGCAACGTATAATTGTCCGTAAGAGAATAAAGGTTTT
>NW_019379509.1:683235-697644 GCF_000648655.2 Copidosoma floridanum | reverse complement strand
GGGGAGGTGGGTGGTTTGTCTGGAATTCCCGACTGAGTTAACTATTTAATATAGGAATATATATATATACACCTATATATTACTTTAAATAACCTTACCAGAGAAATAATGACGTTGAGTTACCTAACAACAGAATTGGTAAGGTTTCAAAATATGCCGTGTGCGTTTAAACTCATATTATCATAATTAGTCATACTTATACAGCAAACAAGTATTATATTATGGTTAACATATTACCAAGATAACGTCAGGGCTTTTCTTGTTAAAAATGTTGTTTAAGTTTGTTTCAAACTGCAATTGTTTTTGCTGTAAGCAACTGTGTAACAAGGCATTTCTGCCTCTGCAGCGCCAATAGCGTGCTGTACAGGGCCATTCTGTTTTCTAGGCTTAAAGGAACTTGCAATTACGTTTTGAGTTTTTATTACATAGTCGCCGTAGCTCTACTATGATATGATGTTCTTATACCTGAAATTAACGTACAAGAGCACAAAAAATATCACACGCTTTACGTATTTGTTACTTATCTCTTTTTTTATATTGGCTACTGATTTTTTGGCTTCTTGGCTTGGTCTTCAGGTGTTTAGTTACTTCTTCTCTCTATCTAGCATAAAAATCTAAAACAAGAACAGGCATACACATAATGGCATAAGAATTAGGCGACACTCATTATGATTAACTCAGACTTTGATATTTAAGACTTAAAGCAGAAAAAGTGGCTCCTTCACAGTTGGGACTCACATACGTGCAAATGAAACGTGTAAGTCATGTAAAACTTTATCTCCTTTAGATTCTTACATACTGAACTTCCACTTAAACACTATAAATAAGCTAATAATTTAACAAGGCTATGGAAATTATCATATCTCGTTGTGTGTGAGTCTGACAAAGTAAGTTCAAAAAAGCAGATGAAGCCTTAGAGACTAATCTACTTGTTACTTAAGATTTGCATACTTCATTTTTTAAACAAAAAAAAAGATTTCAATTAATATACTTAACGTTCTTTCGTTGACTGTAGATTCTTTCACCCATTTTACAGTTAAAATAATACGTAAGTAGAAAAAACGTAAAAGTCATAAAAATTTGACATGTGTATTTAAAAATACTCAAAACAACATTTTTTCTGGCAAAGTGTTTACTAACCAGTCTTATCGTAAACTTAACTGTAAATAAAACTTTTTCTAAGCATGTTTTAGATAAGCTTATTCTTAAAATGAAGCAGTCCTACTAACAATAAAGCATTAGAGACAGATAGTTCTTAACACACACACAGCTTACAGCAGACTGTGCGTAGGGTTCTAGACGCCTGCTTGGTAAGAAATATAAATATTTATAGAAAACAAGTACCTCAATTGCAATGGATTCAATATACCCTTATTACTATGTACTTTATGTGTCTTAAAGATTTTAGGGTAGCATCACAGTTTAGGTTCTTCATAATCTAATTTATTATTTGTAAAATATTTAATAATCACAATACTTAACTTGACCCTGATGACTTAATAACAAACAAGTTCAATTTTCACCGTTATATCAGTCTTCATATGAAAATAAAGTGGTCGTATATGAAATTTTCTATCAAACACACTCAGCCCGTCCATTTTCACTATTTTATCAAAGATGCAGAGCACTATCTCTTGGCGTGGATCAAAAATACAACCTCCTGTATACCAAACAGCTGCAGAATAGACTCTTAACTATAGGTAATAGAAATTTCACTATTGACTAAGCCTTTTTTTTGGTGCTTCTATACACATTAAACAATTATTTCTCTTAGAAATTACGATATCACTATAAGATTTACCTTTTAACGAAATCAAATGATCAAATCAATAATTTTTTTTTGTTTTAACAACTCACCAGCTGTGAAAAGTTGTGGAAGAACAAGATTTCCAGTTTTGTTTTGTTTTTTGGTGACGTATAGCTTCATTATAAAACTTTCAGAGCTACTATCTTTTGTACACTGAAAGAGCTCAAGTGCGTGTGCTTGTAAAGTTTAAATCACTTTGTGTTTCTACTACACAAGTACTTAGACTACTTATCATTGAAAATTTAATCACACTTACATACATAACGTTACACTCATAAGACACAAGCATGAGAGGCACATACCCTGCAGTTTGTGACTATGTAGTACAGTACAGCCTTATAATGTAGAGGTTTTTTAAAGAAGGGGCTTAAGAGCTTAGCTATCATGATTAACGTAAAGGAGAGCAAAAGTTCGTAACATTATTTTCCTACGCTTTCCAAATCCCGTTACAATTTTTGTCAGCATAATCTAATCTTTTAAACTTTTTGGCCTTGTAAGTCTACAGGCTGCGAATATATTTACTCTTATACTAACATCAAAAACAAAAAAAACGGTACAAATTTTAGTTCAAGCTTAATCTGTTCATCTAATTAACTTTAGTTTATGTACGTAAAAAGAAGAGTTGTGTCATAAAGGACTATATAGGTGATGATAAAATAATAATTATTCAAACCAATTTGGTTTTAAAATATTGTAAACTCCATATAAATTGGTTTTTTAACGTACTTAGTTGTATAATTAATGATGTTTTGAGCAACAACGCCCTATGAATCAATTTATGACTTTTGATTTCTTCTTCACGATGAAATAAATAATGGCAATAAGACAGTTTCGTCCAAAGATAGGTAAAGACGGTACGATCACGGTCAGGTTACAAAAAAGTGAGTGAGGAGGCGGTGGGGGCCATGAAAAAATTCGTGGGGGTCCGTGGGAGGGCCATAGTGGGTAGGCGGGGGAAAGTGGGATGTTTTGAGAAAAAATACTATACAATATTTCCATGCGATTTAGTAGGAATGTGGTAATAGACTTCAACACATTGACAGGGCTGGCAAAATGCAACGTTACAAAATGCTAACAAAAAAAGTCATCCCACCAAAACTTTATGCTTACAAAGAAACCAAGGGATCCAGTTAATCAAAATACAATTAATTGTTTTTAAGTTTAGCTGATTATAGTATTGTGCAGTAATCTGTAACTATTTGATTAAATATTAAAACGTACATTGTTATTATCCCATGAAGCCATACGTGGTTGAACCCCCTGGCTTGAATAAAGATTTATACCATACTTCTATACTATTCATATAATATTTTGTGGGGGGTCGGTGGGGGGCNTGAGAACTTTAAAAAAGTCTTGTTTTGTATGTTTTCAACATGAGATTTATAAGAAAATTTATTTTTTAAATTTACATAGATACACGAACCTTTTTTTTTTTATAATTCCGTAAAAAAAGGAGACAGAAGAGTACTCTTAAACATGGTGCTTAATATCCTATTTTGCCTACATAAGCAAGTCA
The DNA here is from genome assembly GCF_000648655.2 of Copidosoma floridanum. The sequence goes on along the minus strand of NW_019379509.1, from coordinate 694,321 downwards.
AATATCGTATCTACTTAGCCATGATTTGTTCTAATAGGAAACTGATACAATGATTGAAAATGTATCAACATTCGCTTGTATACCTATTAGGCGTATAAAATTTCTAGTTTACCTTCAAGCATTGGAGCCATATGCTTACTTAATCGTTTATTCGTTTTTTTCACACTTTTTTAGAAGTTTTTTTGTTATTATTTGCTTACTGATACCATGTTCTATAAATACATTATATTTTTAATGTGTTATATTCTTTTAAGACTTTGTCACTTGTAAATAAGGTGATTGTTTCAGTTAAGCCACATTTATTGGCATATAACTTCATTTTATTTTATGAAAACCAATATTGCACGATATTGTTTCTAAGCCTGATATGTATTATTAGTGAGTATTTATAACGTAGCTCAGAATGGTTGTATAAATATATGTGTAGAAAGTTGTTTCTAAGTAATCCGTTATTTTTATCAAAGTACTCAGTCTTGTTCTGGCTAACCTGGCAGCACGTTGTGCCATGGCTTAACCTTAAGCTTTTTTATCAATATGAAATAATTCTTATTTGTAGAGTTCACCTCAGTGTACCAGTTCTATAACTCACATTTAATTTTCTTTAATTCGAAACTTAAGATGCTCTTTTTTATTACGTCGTGAATGTACTGTAATAAATTTTTGTTTACCTCTTATTCAGTTTTTTTAAACAATTCCTATATTATATTTCTTAGTTTTAATTTATCATTAGGAACTTAACAAAAATTATGTTGTACTAGCGGCCCCCACTTTTGGGCTATGCCCGAGACTCACTGAATGAAACACCGTAGTGTATTGAAATGTAATGAGAAAAGTTTCTAGTTAAAAATTTCACATCTATTTAAAACACTGCTCTCAATGAAAATCTTCATATCAAAAACACATTTTTTTGGAATCCGTACAGTTTATTTGGTAAAGTGAGAAGCTGTAAAAAGTGAAAAAATGTAATCATTCGGAAAAGTACCATGCACTCCTCATGCCATGAAATAATCTTTGGCCTTAAAGGGCCTAAAAGACCGTTGATTTGCAGTTTCTCTCAAATAATCTATAAACAGGGCTATTTGTTAAGGCTGTGTAGGTTGTGACGAGGATTTTCTAGCCGATAAACAGCCATCCCACATCCTTCCGGAAAATCTCTTCTCTTACTTCGCTCACCTTGTCCCTACCCACTGAATACCTTTTGTCCGGGAGATCTGCCACAGGTGTCCAGCTCGGGAACTCTGAACATTCCTGAAAGAAAAGTAAAAAGGCGAAAAGGGGTACTAACTATAAATAAACACTATCACTTTTATAACCTTTACAGTACGCCCACGCTATTTATTTGCTTCAAAGTGCACTAATATCGAAGTCAACAGCTTCTTACGAACATCTCCTGGTCGTTCTCTCCACCAAACTCCTCCTTGGCTTGGCAGTTGGTAGCCATTACCTAGGTCATACGCATACTTACGCACGCAACCTCAACCACACCTCGTACTCGATTCAATTCCCCTATCCCTCAATAACCCCACACATTCACTCCCACACGTTTGGATCGTCCACAACGCTTTGTCTCGGTGTACCACATAGAGTATAGTACACCTTACTTCTCACTATCCTCGCAGCCACCTGGTACTACCTGGAGCTCGTCCTGATCGTTGCAGTAATCCATCAGTACGGTCAGTTTTCGACAGGTCTCTCGGCGGCTGCTCTCCTCTCGTCTCTCCCATGGCTTTTTCTCCAAATTCCAATCGAATGTTCTTCTTACCTTTGACCTCTCACTATCCCTGTAACTCTTTCTTGACTGAAGTTTTTAGCAAATGTAATTACCTCTATACTTCAGGGTGATCTTCTTTGGCCTGTTATTGTAGCACCACACTGATCAGAAGAAAAATTACAACGTCTGAAGTGTAAGAGCTAGTTGTAGAGCTCTTTATCAACTCTTCCTGGTATTATACCGAAGGCATTGGTGTCTAAATCACCTTATTTTTGCATACTTAGTTGTTTTGGTGACCTTAGGTGGGTAAACTGTTTCGTGATGCTTGCCTGTTGGAGACTATCCTGTTGGCTCAAGTTTTTTTTTTCCTTTATAGCTGTTAGCCTCTCCCATTACGGACCATGGACAGGATTAGTGATAACTGGTTGTTTGCTTAGAGTCGAAAGGGTAGTATAGAGTCGTTGGCCACTAGGATTTCCAGTCTTGCAATGCACAACTCCGTTCCAAATGTCTGCTTGTAAATGACTGACTTTGTTCAATAGTCACTGGCTTTATACAGTCTTTTAGCTGACTAATCATATTTCCGGACATGGTAGTAAAAATGTATTCGTTTGAAATTAAGGTAGCCTTTAAAAGAACTGATGAGATTGATGGTGAAGTAGGGAACGTAAATACTTATAATGGACCCAAAAAGGGCCAGTGATAAAATTTCAAGTTATTCTTTATGATGGGGAGCCAGCTGTGGGTAGCTTAACTTTTACCCGTGGAGTCTCTGTGTACAGAGACCGTGGAGGAGGGATGCACGCCGCTGACTAAAGAATATCGCTTCTTTAGATCGTTTTCCGGAAAACCAACTGCTTATCGTTAGTCAGGAAAGTGGGCCCGGAGAACACCTTCTCTGTAGGTATGCCGTTGGAATGACTACTAAGACCAAGGTCGATGCGGCTGCCAGTACTCTTTAGGACTGTGTTCCCTGGCTTGTATTTCAAGTGAAAATTCTCTGACGGCATCAGGCCGGATGGTTGAACGGCCACAAAACTCTGAAGTATTTGAACAGGTTGTGTTCTGGCTAGACACGTCTCCTTATATTTCACTGAAGATGTTGACGTTCTGGATGCATACTTTCAAGTGGCCTAAGTCTTCTTGGTGATCTCGGATGAAAACAGGCTTATTTTGCTTACCCATGAAATAAGAGTGTCAACAGTAACCAGGATGCTCAGCTGCACGATTAACAACGCTGTTTTTAGTGTACTGCCAATGAACAACTACAATAATCGCGAGCTCGATTGGGGATCTTATAACCACTTTTCACTATCTTTGATTATGGCTGGCTTCAATTTTACCTCTAGGCCACCTAGTAATGGTGACCGTGTAGATTCTGCTAAGCTTAAGTGCGAAGGTAGCTTATTTTAAGAAAACTTTAGGCTTATTTATTCTTAACTTAGAAACACTATTATTCTCACTATTATTCTTAACTTTAAAAAAAAAAAGAACTATTCGAAAACCATCTAGCAATTATCAAGAATCAGTGTACAAAATTACAGTAAAATCGATTTAGTAGTTCTCAAGGTAAGTGATTACAACGGTTTAAATGACCTCGCTTTACATAATAGTAAGATGGTCCTGAATTGATGAATTCTGAGAAAGAAGTAGATGTTTTCAAACTACTTAAGGACCTCTTCAATTTGAAATTTCATTTGAATTTTCTCACACAACTTGCACACGTAAACATATCATTTGACTGAAACTTTAAATAACAATCAATTGTCTAATCAGCTCCTTTTTATAACATTGACTTACGGCAGCCATTCTTACTGTTTCCATTAACGTAGTAATTATTGCCAACAACAAAATTTTTACAACAATCCACGAAATTTATAGCAATTTAAATAAAATAAAAAGATATAAAAAATTTATTTATCTTATAGGGTATGTACTGACTTTACCTTTAATTTAAATACAGTATGCACGCGTGTATAAAAGTAATAACCTCATCGTACACACGTTTTAAAGAATAGGAAAGAAAGACCAAAATTAAAATGAAAGAAACTTGGTGCAGTATCTGTTTATTCAGTAAATTATTATTAAATCTTTGTTGCTGAGAATAGTTACAATATTAGTGCGAAAAAATATGACTGAAGTAAGTCAATGTTAAAAGAAGGAACTTGTAGGACTTAAATATTATAACAGATTTTCTTGGCAGTGTTTGGAAAAAAAAAATTAAAAGTCTATTTGTCATTCAGGAAAAATTCGTCTGAGTTTCTTAAGAAAGTATGATAAAAGTTAAAAAAGACTTTTACTTTTTTATTTGAATTCAAAAATGCGTATCACACATTATTATACTCATTTGAGTCTTGCATTATTGAGAAGTAGCAAATTAAAATAAAAAATAGTAACAATAATAAAATTTGAGCCCAAATAACTGAACTCTCAAAACCTAACTTATTCTCTACGTTAAACTAAATTCTCTCTTGCCCCCCCTTTCGCAATTTTCTTCTTTAAATCTTGAGAGCTACAAAGGCTTTTTCCAAGCCCCTTAGAAAGAACTTTTAAATTTTTGTTAAACCAAAAAGCAATGCCTTCTTCCAAAAATTATAAGAATTTTATCATATAGACTGTAAATGTATTTATCGCGTGTATATACAAGGTTCAACTGATACGAGTATTATTACGTTGAATAATTTATATTTTTATATAGGGTATCTTCACATAGTGCTAAGAAAAATCAACAAGCACTGAAAACGATGCAAAAATGGGACACCCTTGTACCCAACTTAAAAAATTAAAATATCTGTCTTTAGGGAGTTGCTGTGCTAAGCGCAGAGAAAGGCAAAGCTCTGCTAGTAATTATATTTATCTATCAACACATGTTTATGTAGGTGTGTATGTTTGGTAGTAGTGATTTGTGTTGATTTTACATGCTTTCAGAATATATCTTAATAACATCGTAGAAGTGTGCACCGTCTACATAACTCCTAGTTTATTTTCATAACTACCTCTCCATACATATAGTTTTCCACCAAGGTCTTTTCTTTAATTTGTGTGAGTTTTCTTGTGCGTGCGTGTTTGTGTGAGTCTACAATACATGCATGCAATTATGATGTTTACAAAATAGATAGCCTGGAGTGTATAGCAAATTAAGTTACGCTTAAGACTTTTTATATTCTGCAGTTATTTAAGTGGGTATGTCTACTATTGGTATAAATAACTTCTTTAGAACTGACACAATAAATATCTAGTTTTAAATTACTTTATTGTACATAACACATCATAAATTCTCGTAATTTTTTAGTAAATATGGTTCTTAATATATCATAAAATGATATTCAACAACATTTTTCTTCGTGATACAATGAAATATTTTGTAATTATGGAGTTCACAGTATTTTTAATTGACTTTGTACAATTTGTAATGGATCCAAATGGCAAAAAATACTATTAAAATTTTAAAAGTCATCATGTTTCGATATTTTATCTTAAAATTTACTGCGTCTTTATTTTCAATAAGGTAAATTTTTGTTTAAAGATTATGATGAAAAATAAGTTTGAACTTCTTTATTTTACAAATTATTATTCAACTGATAACGGGGACTGGCGCATGGTGCACACAAAGGGGCAAAGCCTAACTAATTTATATGTAAGTGCGTCTGCCATCAGTAACTCAAAATGCTTTTAAAAAAAATTAACAAAGAGATGTTTGAAAAAGTTTTTTTCACAGTAGTTTGACCTTAAGTATAACTCACAACTAATATCCAAAGCGACTTTACTGCAACGTTTTTGCGTCAAAAGATATAAAAGGTACTTCTTATAATAAATTTTAGTCAAATAAGAAAACAAACGTCTGTCTTTGATTCGTGTAGCTAGACTGTTTGCATTGTTAAAGTGTTTAGACCCACATTTGATTAAAGCTAGGATCAAATTCTGTTAGTAAAAAATTAATTCGTCTTATGAAGTTTCTTTGTTCAAAAGTTAAAGTTGTCTGAAGAAGAGTGATAAAAATCTCTTAAAATGAAATTTCGTAGATTTTTGCCGAAAATTCGTAATTTAAAAAAAACCGTAACTTTTGATTGCTAGCCAAAAATTCAGCAATTTTTTTTAATTAATAGAGCGTTATTTCAACAAATATTTTAACCTTTTTTTGACCATTTTAAATACTATACTTCTTCGCTACTAGAGTCGATAGAGGGATCGATATTCATGAATGTATCTCATAAAAAAAGGCCAATTAAATCAAACGCTAAGACAAATGTCTCAAGTCTTATCCCTTTAACACTAGAGATAAGTTTTGTCAATTTCCGATACACGAAGGTTAGGAAAACTACGAGTGCAGTTAATGTTCCAAACGTACGTGAGTCATCAATCTAGTGTGAGGCCGAACTGAGGTCCTTGGTGGAGTAGCTCTAGTTAATTCTCACTCCGTTACTCTTAATTTCCTGGAGTTTGTTTCTCAGTTTTTTTTAGAAAATGAGCATAGTGATGGATTTTTCATTATTGACTACCAGTTTCCAAAGACTATAACAGTTATGTAGTGTGATAATATGCTTGTTTAGCACATTAGTGCACCGATAGGTTATTTTGACGTACAGTTGACTATGAAGTCATCTACGTAGACGTATTTGTTGATGTCTTTGGGCTGTGGCAGATCATGGAAAAAGACTTTAAAAAGGATAAATGATAGTTAAAGGTCTTGGGGGACTTTAAAGGTATTGAACGAAGGTTGGAGAGGAACTGACATATCTCATAATGAATGAATTTAATTAATTTGTCTGAGTTGTACTATTTTATGGTGAAAATAAGGTCATGTGGGAAACGTTAATAAATAAGTTTGGACAATAGGCTTTCGTGACAAACCCTGTCTAAGAACTGCTGTACATCTGGGGAAGCTATGGTGTGGTGTGATTGCTTAGGTAGGAGAGGATACCGCTTTCGGTGATTTTGCTGCGTGAATGAAGTTAACCATAAAGTTTAAGGCTTGAGGGATTGTTAAAAGATCTTCTTGGCTTGAGAGGTAGATGACTGTAGCCGTTTTTCACATGCTCGAAAAACAACGTAGGTGCATTACAGCTTTTGTAATGAGGCAAGTTGCCGTGACAGATTTCTGAGTGACGATCTTAAGGACGCTGTTGGAGATGCCGTCTCTGCCAGGGGAATTTTGAGTTTTTAAGGAGCAGATGATACGTATTATTTCCAATTCAGATTGTTGAAGATCTGTTGTGACATTGTGTCGTTGATTCTTGTGTGTTCCTCAGCTAATTTTTCAAGGCAAAAGTTGAGGAAGCATCAAGTTCACAGCGAATCTGCAAAGATCTCTACTTTATCACAATCTAGCAAGTAAAGATTGTTCCTTTGTAAAAGGAGGGAGGAAGGCTGTTTGTGGCGGAGTTGTTGAACAGACTTCCAAGAGTTTATTGGATAACACTCAAGCTTGATTATAAATCCATAACATTTCTTGTTGGAAAGTTAAAATTTAGCAGTCAACTTCTTTTTAAATAGAGTGACGGTGAACTGCTTTTTCTGAGACAAAAGGTACATAAAACTTATGTATCATTTTTTCAGATAAACTGAGACTCAACAAGTAGATAAATTGCTTAAAAGGTAAAAATAATGATACAAGACTTAGACTAAAATATTTCGAACAGATTTATAGAGGTATTTCTTTACCTCAAAAGTTTTAATACAAGGAGTGTAAAAAAATAACGAAATTTTTTATGCTGATACACTGTAAAATTATTTAAAGTAAGTTTTTGACAACCCTCTACGTTAATTCTAAAAAATAAAATTGTAACTGATAAAGTAATGCTGAATATTTAAGTATTTGAAAAAAATTTCGCATTACAAGCTGCTTTAAACAAATGAAACCGTTCAAGTGGGAAAATATTTATCACAACTAAGCCATTGGAGTAAAAGGTTTGATTAAAAATATTTATTCACTGGCCAAGGCTACGTCCAGCAAAATTGTTGCATGATAATGCCAGACTAAACATTACAAAACCTGGCAGGCGAATTTTCATGTCTCTTGGCTGAAAAGTTTTATGGTACTCAGAGTAATTTCTAGATCGTACACTATTTGATCATAATCTTTTAATATCCATAAATAATGCTTTCCAAAGTGTTCATATTCAGACATTTAAGAAAGTTGAAAAGTAGGTTGATCATTTCGTTGCATCAAAAAGCCAAGCATCCTTTCTTAAGGAGATCCATAAATTACCATTAAAGTGGCAAAATTGTTGAGCTATCTTGGAAAATATTTGATAATTAAACGTGTTAGGTGTTCTTTTTACAAATAAAGTTGAAATTTTATTGTAAAGTAGCATTACTTTTGTATATCTCTTATACGTCGATAAAAATAGTTTTAAACTATTGTTTAAATACAAGTAAGTTAATCGTAAGGTAACTTACGTAAGCCTTTTATTTTCACATAGCAATGTATTTTTTATAAGACACATATTATTATAATCTATAAACAACAGTTTCTATGGTTAAAAACTTACTTCCTAACAGCGGAGGGGAGCTAGAAGCTCGTTGTTTTAATTTTAACCAGAAGAACAGTAATACTTACCATATTATTAATATTTTCATATTCAAAAAGTGCTGATAGAAGGCTTTAATACTTTAGTATTATAGGAAAAAGAAGAAAAAAAATTTTAATTTTCAAAAAGCTTATCACACAAAATTTTTTTCTTAAAAAAAAAAGTAGGTACAACCTTCCACTTCTTGGACTAGTTGTAATAACTCTGGGGAAATTAGTAACAATCAAATAAAAGTCACTGTTAGAAGGAATAAGATCTGTATCAGGTATTTTTATATTATTACTTTTTATCTTACAGCATTGATGAATTTAATGTAGTATTGATAAGTTGATTCTGTTCTTTTTGGAATAACAATAGTAATACTATCAATTTTTGCACAGGTACAATACAATGTTATCTACAGAACATTCACCATAGGCCTACTTTTTACATGAAATACAGTCTTTCTCTTATGATTTAGCATCCTTAAACGAAAACATAGTAAAAATCTTTAACAAATGGCTCAATAATTATGTAAAGTCAATAACATAGTAAGAAGTATCATGTTACAATTTGCCCTAAGATTTGCTTACGACAAGCCTCAGAGCATGGTTTTTTACATTAATTATACAATTTAAAAAAAAAAATATTATTTTAAGCAAACTTCTTAACGTAATACATAAATCAAATGTATTTTGGAACTATAATCACGTTCACTTCTACAAGTCTTTAGAGTGCAGCAGTGAAAAGCGAAATGTATTGGAGTTAAAATTTATTGTAATGCAACCAAATTGAAGTACGCTTACACATCAACTCACTGTGTTGTCTAGAAATTGTAAAAGGGAAATTAATGCAAAAAAATACGGCATAAAGTTAATATACTTAAAAAAAAACAGCGTGTCACTACTCACTCCTTTTACAACAAGCTCCTTTCTAATCAAAGAAACAGTTTCACTGTTCTTGCACATCCTACGTATTAAGACTTTGAGAATAAGTAAATACCTTTATGAAGTAGTCAAAAATATATGTCCGTATTTTGTATCATTTCAATTGTCTTAGAAACAATCTATCTACATGTTGAGTCTGAATTGTGTCTGAAAACAAAATTATTAGTATCTTGCACCCTTTTCGAAAGGTTTTTTATAGTTATTCAATAATTTACACAACACCCATTATACCTCAGCCATAATGTATTTGCGTTATAAGCTTCTAAAAGCTCTTGTGGTGAAATATACCACTTGGAACTTTTTGTGTTTTTTGTTTGGTACTTGTTATTTCATCATATTAAACAAAGTGTGATTGACTTTTTTCTGGTACTAAACCCAAATTTCTCATCAAGTACATTTATCCCTTGCTATATTACAAGCTTATATGAGCGTCTGACTGTTATTTTAATTTGTTTGATAGAAAACTCGCATAAAGCACCACCTGAAAATTCATACTATTTACTTAAATATAATAAATGTACAAGCTCACAGAAAAAGATATTGAACGTAAGAAGCTCAAATCTCCTAACGATATGAACGTCACCTTAAACACCAAAACATTTCGATACGACACCAGAAAAGAAGATTGCAAACTGCAAGGCTACGAAGTCTGTCCACTTTATTTGCTGGCTTAAGTGCTTCGTTTTGGCCAAGCAACTGAACTAGGCACATATTTTTTTTTCTTTACAAAACATAGAAGGGAGAAGAGGAAAAGAAAAGTTGACAACAGCTGTATATGGGTAATTCTTTTACAAATCGAACATCTGTCTGATCGACACCTCTTCGATTTGGCTGAAACTTTTTTTACGGATTCTATGTCGAAAAAAAAGAGATGCGTGTCAGAGAAAGTTTGTTTTCTTTGCATATTTTCGATAATAGAATTGATCGAACATTTGAGAATGGCAAGTTTTTTGGCTTGGAGACTTATTTTCTTAAATTCATAGTTCCGAATCTTTAAGAGCTACAAAATTATCACCAATTGCACTTTTGTAGCTGACGGATAAAACTTTAAGAAAAAAATTCTTTTTACAAAAAATACTAACAAATTTATATTGTTATTAACAATTTAATTGTTAAAACTGATTTTTAACAAACGCCCCCAAAAAGAATCAAGTTTTTAGTAGTTTCATCGCATTTTCTGTCAAATTTTACGTCAAAAACATGTTTCAAAAATATGGTACCATTCCAATTATAATTATTAAAATATTAATTTATGTAGCGCGTAACGGCCAAAAAAACGATTTTTTGTTAATAAATTGAAATCTGTTCATCGTATAAAAAAAGTTAAATGTAAAAGTTGTAGATAATTGACAGATCTACAACTTTTGTGAAAAATTTTTTTTGACATAACCTCAAAATTTCAAATTAAATTGCAAAAAATGTAAAAAATCAGCTTTGTAACAATTATTTCTTAGCAATTTGCACAGACAATAATTTATGGGTAATTTATTTTGAATCGAATCTCCTGACATGTTAGAAAACCAATCTTGATTGAAAACAAAATTATTATCAAGCGTTGAAAAAAAATCTATCCAGTGCGTAACTTTGACATGTGGGATTTACTTCATATTTTAAAATTATTTTTGTTTTCGGAACTTCGACTCTAAGATTTGGGCGAATTCGCCAGTTTCTAATTGAACTATGGAGTTGTTAGATTTAAGCAGGTTTTTTTTTGTTGATTGATATAAGCAACCATTTATAATCATTCTGTGATAACTTACAGTATCATCTGATAATTCATATTATCTGGTTAAATACTTTCTGGTATTTTTGGCACTCCAAAATATCAACAATGACCAATTTTTCTATAGTTTTCAATGTATATCTACTTGACAATTCTTCGCAATATTGTAAGGCAGGTGATAACCCTGTTAAATGGT
>NW_019379509.1:644329-681635 GCF_000648655.2 Copidosoma floridanum | reverse complement strand
AAACTACTAAAAACTTGATTCTTTTTGGGGGCGTTTGTTAAAAATCGGTTTTAACAATTAAATTGTTAATAACAATATAAATTTGTTAGTATTTTTTGTAAAAAAAATTTTTTTCTTAAAGTTTCATCCGTCAGCTACAAAAGTGCAATTGGTGATAATTTTGTAGCTCTTAAAGATTCGTAACTATGAATTTCAGAAAATAAGTCTCCGAGCCAAAAAACTTGCCATTCTCAAATGTTCGATCACTTCTATTATCGAAAATATGCAAAGAAAACAAAATTCCTCTGACACGGATCTTTTTTTTTTCGACATAGAATCCGTAAAAAAAGTTTTAGCCAAATCGAAGAGGTGCCGATTAATTATCATCAAAATCCATTTGATTTGTAAAAGAATTACCCATATCTGAGCGTCTAACAAAAGCAAGCGATTATGACTGCAAAAAGTTTCTTTTACTACTGATACTTTAACTACAACAGACAGTCAGAAACAGTTAATAAAAAGTTTCAGTGAATCTTCATAAAAAAAAATCATATGTTTTCTTTCAAAATTCTTAATAAAGTTTGAAAATGTAAGAGAAAATTGCCACATAAATTTTTGAACGTTAAATCGTAAAAACGAATACGCATAACTAAATCTACGTACTTTTGACTTTAAGACAAATTTTTTAATTGTTTTTGTAGTTGAAATATTTTAGAATTCAATAACATTTAAAAAACTACTTAGCTTTGTCTTACTTTAAGGGTCGTTAGTACAGCTATAACCACCAATTTATAACTTATCATAAAAGCTTATCTGGTTAACGATCATGCTACTTTATGGACCATTTTGCAATCTTGGGATCGATTCTACATCTTGACTGACTTTTTTTTCTTAATTAAATAAATTATTTGTTCCATTTTTTTAAAATTATATTTTGTTATAAAGTATATAGTTTTCAGGTCTTTTTTGGATACGTCAAAATAAATATACTTTTAATACTAATTCTACGAGTTAACTTGTAACTTTGATGCTATTTGTTAACAAGGTCATTCCGTAATCCTATCATACTAAATTATTTTTGAAAGATATAAGTACAATTTATACATTTCAAGACTTCCGTAAGATTATGAACATCCTGTTTACGAAAAAAATAGCCAAAGGTAAAATATAACTTATCTTTTGGTGTCAACAATATTAAATATGATTATTACCAGCGAAGTTCAACCCACATTTAATTAATTATACGTCAATATATTTATATATACGTTTATTCTATTCTTTGATTTGTATTAATATTTTTACATAATATGTGATAGTTTTAATATCGATATCATACTACATTTTTCTAAAAAACTGAGCGTAGCTACTGTAGTATCTATATTTAGTATACACTAAAGATTCAACATTCTTACAAAGGATAAAAACAACTTTTTCAAGTTATTACAAAATAATTTTCACTATCTGTTATAAGTTAAGTCACACATTATTCTTATAAAATCATAAAGTATAACTTTAATTTCAAACATAAAATGTGAAGTTGAAAAAAAATTGTTTGTAAGTGTATGTATCAAAATTAGATGGCTTTTGAAACTAAGCAATTAAAAATTAAACTTGTACGGAGAAAAATAAATTAAAATTAGTTTTTTATTTTTCAGTTAAAGAAGTGTTTTTTTCTCTCCATCTATTATAGACAAGATCTACTTACCTACACTTCAGGTATTATCTACCCTTTTTATTAGTCCTTAATAGATTCCAAGCATCAGCGACCGCCTGCTGCAAATGAATTAATTCTAAGATTCTTATTATTTATTTCATAAACAGATCAAACAACAGCTTTAAGAAAAAGTTATGCACTTACTTTTTCATAACAGATTGCAAAACAAATATTAAGATAGAAGATTCTAAGATACAAGGATTTTACTAATATATCTCATAATTTGGTTTAATATAAAAGGAAGCGTTCTTACTAATGAAGGTAATTGATGATAAAGATATATTTCTGCTGTAGATCTTTGATCCAGTGGAATTTTTTTTTTTAAATATTGCTAAAGCAGTCATATTACGAACTATTATTATTTAAATCATCAGAAAATTCTAAGAATCAAAAATAATAATGTAATTAAAATTTAAAAAATCTATACCAACATACAGATAAATATGCACACTGAAAACATGCAGCTAGACTCCAAGCAAGCAGTCTGAAGTCGCATCCTGGGCTATAAACACGTTACCCACAAATTGTAACAAACCATACATACGTTTAGATATATATAACACGTGGCTAATTAGTCACCTTGCAGACTTCTTGCACTCCCATAAACCTTTATCTTCACATCAAACATTTTTAGGTTATAGACCCAAGATAACGCTACACCTAGGATTGCTGTAGGCTTAGGAATGTGCGATAAATGTGCTTGACAAATAAAAAAAAATTAGAAAAATAAGGAACTCGAGGTATGCCGAGAAATACAAAGGTAAGTGCTGCAAGGATGAAAGGCATGATAAATCGCTTGTAGTTAGCCACACTTTAACCAATCAAGTGACTGACCGGTCAACAAAAGTTTTGCTCATAGGCCATAGCAACAAACGCCTTACTACAAATCGACGAGTTATGAAATACTATCAAATCCATGGTGGAATCGTAAGTACTAACGTGCAAAAAAATTAGTTAGGTACTTGCTCAGTCAATTTTGTCTGTTGACCCGGAGATGTATGGTAACATTATGGAAGTGACCATGGTGGATCAAGCTTGAAACAAATTAAAAAAAATATACGACAACAGTGGGTTAATAAGCAAAGTGAATTCACTCCACAAAGTTTCTACCTCACGGCTCAGTGATAGCGGCTTCATGAAGTAGAACATCAGAAAAGTGATGCCATGCAGCAGCTGAAAGGCGTAGGTATGACATTTCCAACAAAGTTAATAGGTGCACTATTGCTAGTTGGTTTGCCAGAGTCATACTAGCCCATGATTATGACTATGGAAGTTTCCGGACAAAACATTACCATCGAGCTATTAAAAACAGTGGTTTTAAGGTGACTGACTGTTGCGCAGAAAAGTTGAATTTAAATGTCTGAAGCATTTTCAATTTGTACAAGGAATTATAGAAGTGAAAATAGCTAGTGGTTAAGAAAAGATAAACATTAGCTTAATACAAGTAAAGGTCTTTGTTCTAATTTTGCACGTAAAGAAAAAGTAGAGATAAAAAAAGGGTTACTATTGTAAGAGAGAGAATTTTGATGTAAATGTAGCGCAATGAATATAACTTGTAAACTGAACAGACCATGATAAAGATTAAATGTGTAACTTAAGTGTAATTTTTTTTTTATCAGGCTCACCTCACTCTGCTACACCATACGACTACAATGTAAGTACAAAGATTGAAAATTGTTAAATTTCTATTTTTATTTTCCACCTGATTTTCTAAGAAAAAAATGCTTTTCTTGAGATCTCAACCAGCAATCTTCTAAACACTAGATAAGTATTGAACTTATGTGCTACATCTGTTTTGTCTCATTTTGAGCATCAAAGAGGCTTCTTGATTTTGCCGGGTGCGGTGAGCAGGTATGTGGGGGCTCTCTCATAAGACAACGTGTTAAAGTGAGTTGTACTAACCGTACATGAAGACGTGCGCCCATTGCATCATGGTTAATTTTACTGTGTTTAACTCGTCATTACTTAAAGGTTAATCCATTAAATGTTATGAAAAATAACTGTACATACTTTAGAACAGCTTGTTTCTAATAGATAATGCAGAATACTTGAAAACATGTTGTTTGCATGATAAGAATTGACCTTGGAAAAGTTGATGGAGAATTGGCTTTCTTCAACAGAAGTGTATAATAAATTTTTGAAAAACAAACTTTTTTTTGTCCAGCATAAGAGTAGGTTTTCTGAAATAATATGCCAAGTTTCAGATTATAGTTATAAGTTTAACAAATTCTAGAAGCAATTTTGTAAAGATGTCTCGCTTTGTGTGAAAAGATCAGCTGACAGCAGAAGATGCTTGGTTCTTTCCCGTACAACTAGCGTAGGATCTACTCGTGACTTTGTTTACGTTTGTGCAGATATTTCTTGCAAATGCTAGATAAGGTAAGTATTATTTGACACCAGAATCTTCCTTAGCAATTTAGCTATCCGTTAAAACTTTTCCCTTATCATAAATACATCTCTTGTCTCGGAATTCATGCAACAAAAGCTAAATTATCGCTCTCTCTCATAAGAGAATTTTTAGACAGTGTCATTTCAGAAATTATTATCTCAAAGATTGGACTCGTAAAAATATTGAAGAAAGTCATGTGTACTTAAAGCATATGAAAGTATGACATTATTACTTTTCTGTAAGTTAATACACCTTCTCAAGAACGATTGAACCTCCTTCAAAAGTCAAACGAATGAGCACGAAGAAAAAAAAAAGAAAACAGTGGTTTATTTGACTAGCGTCATAACAATTTTAATTTTAAGTGGTTAATATAAAAATTCTAGACAAAGGATTAAACTACTAAATGAACCTTATTTCTGAAATGATACATTTAAAACGCAATAAACACAACATGAACAGAAAAGAGGAAACACATTTGTTAAATCATATATACTTTTTTAACTACAAGAATTTAATCACCCATCACCCTTTTTCCTTTGAAATTTTATATGTTCTGTAATATCTGTTCTGATCACTTCAGTTCTTGGCTTTTTATACACTCATTTTGTCGCTCGATTGTAAATTTTTTACTGTTTGCTGATACGTAAGCACACAATCCTTACAATAAATATATGTACATTGTTCATAATTTTGACTATCCACTGTCCTTGTAAAATTCAGAACGTACAGATAATGAGATTACAACTTATTTATGATAGCTATTCGTGGTATTTCTTTAATCACGTGAACAAAACAACAAATTTTTAACTTCAATACGTTGTACGTCATATGTATTTTTTTATTATTAGTTGTAAGTCATAGACTTACTTAATTGTATTAAATACAATTTTTAGGTAAAGTACAATATTTTTTATTTTTATTTTTCCTAACTTATAATTTAAATTCAAGAACTTTTTTAAAAATAAAATACGTATATTTATCCCTATTTTTGCGTTCTAATAAGGCCACGTATAAGAAGCTGTAAGTGTACACTAGTTTTATAAGTTAAAACCAAGTTCTGTGTTCGGTAGGGGACCTGTTAAGCATGCGTTTCATGTCTAATTTTGTGAGTTCTGCATTACCAGAAAATTTATTTGCATGAGTAAGTGTATTAACTGTTCACGCACACTATTGTTTTTACAAGATAAAGAGGTATAAAAATATGCGCATAAGGTATATTACGCTTCTTAAATTTAATAGTATAGAAGTATGTTAATAATTTACTGAAAATGTAATGCTTAATAGCGTCTTCAATTGATATAACTTCAAATCAAACAATTTATATGTGATATGGGGGTATATTTTAGTATCCTATTTTCCAGAAATTAAGATAAAAGTTACCTGTATTAGGATATCAGTAATGATAACTTATTAATAATATGAAAAGTTCTGAATCATGACATTTTATTATTATAGCTGTTCCATTCTAATGGTACTTTTGTATACATCTCAGCCTTCCGTTAAATTTAGACAGCAGTATGCAGAGATTTTAAATATTGGCCCTTTGTTTTTGAGTCTTAAGAATATTAGATAACCTTTTATTAATTACATCCAAAATTCTAAAATCAATTTTTTCTTAATTTGGGCGACGGAATCTTAAATGACTCGAACGGATGTACTCATTTACGGTTTAAAAATGTATAAAAAACTGTTGAGTCCTTCCTCCCCCATATTATGATGCATAATAGTAGTTTTCGTTGGATAAGTGCCATCGTCTCTGGGGCTTTTTTGCGGCCCGAGGGACCTGCAAAGCCCGGAGCGATGACACTTATGTGGCAAATCCTATTTTTTCTACTGAGGGCACACCTGATCCTCAATAACGCCGGAGACTGGAAAAGTTGCAAGCGGGAAATTTTATCACCTAGAAATTTGTAATATACGCCTTTTATTTATATTCATATTCCTTTATTTATTGTATTTTTTATTTTTGACAATTTATAAAATACACGAAATCCATTAAATAAACAGTTCAAAGAATCGGCGTGAAGGACATACTCCGCACTGTCAACTGTGCGCAGAAAACTAGATTAGATCTGCGCAGGAATCATCAGCGAATACGGAGAATAAGTGAATCATCTTTAAGTTGGCTATGAAAGGCTCCAACGTGCAAGGAAAATTATCCTCTTTCAGCGAACTTGGGACGCAGAGATCCGCTGCCTGCCCAGATCTAGAACTCTCCCGTACACCGGTATTAACCACGACGAGCACGAGCCGAGAGAAAGAGCGACCACGTTGTTGAGATACCAGAGATAGCGACGGCACTTCTTGGGTAAAACACTTGGATAAACTACTAGAGCTTTGCTTTAGGTACCCAAGGCCCCGAAGACGACTAAACCCTACGTGACACTTTCAGGATAGGCATGGAGCCCAGAACTAACAGTCCGAGGCTGTACTACTCTCGGCGGAACCTCCAACGTGAGAGAGAATTTATGCGGGAAAATTTTGAAATCTTTTTANAAACAGATCAAACAACAGCTTTAAGAAAAAGTTATGCACTTACTTTTTCATAACAGATTGCAAAACAAATATTAAGATAGAAGATTCTAAGATACAAGGATTTTACTAATATATCTCATAATTTGGTTTAATATAAAAGGAAGCGTTCTTACTAATGAAGTTAATTGATGTTATTATCTATTATGTACCGTTAGTAAAAATTTAAAACAGTTATTATGAGTTTTAAGCTTTTAAAAAAAATGTTTCATTTGTAAAATATGGTTCTATTTTTTCCCACTTCACATGGTAAAGGACCCTGTGACAAGATAGGTGGAACTTTCTATGGTTAAAAACTTACTTCCTAACAGCGGAGNAAAACCTAGCAATTACAAACATAATTTTCTTATTCAAATAAATAAAATAATGTGACTGTAGTGTAAGATTAGTAATCTAAAAGTTTTATTGTAAAAAAGGTTTTAAATTTTTGTTGTATTCACTTAAAAGATTTTAAAAAATTTTGCCCTTCTCACAACATTTATATTCCCTACGTGTTCTTTTCAAAACATTGCTTAACAATACTAAGATATGTGACATATTTGACCATTGCAAAAGGGTTCTATGATGAAGTAATTATGATTTCTTGCATTGGTATGATTACAATTCTTGTTATGACAATTTTCATTATTTTTCTTACTTTTTTTTTTTTTTAAATAAAATATATAAATTTTTTAATTACTCCTAATGTTCAGATTTCAATAAGCTATAAGAGTAAATACACGAGAACCAATGTCACCAAAAAATTATATTCTTAGTTTGGAATGACTAAAATAATAACCAAAAAATATAACGTAACTCAAATCTTTTAATGTAAATTTAATGTACACATGAAACATTGTCACAAAACACGAAATTTTAACTGCAGTGGTGAAAAGTACACTTCTGGACATTAGATCAAAATAATGATAACTAAATTCTGCATTTTCAAAATAATTATTTCCAAGAATGTAGTGCTTATAATATTGTCACTAATTAATAATATATTTAACTAGCGGTCCCGTGGCTTCAACCAAGACTCAAAAATAAAGCACCATTATGTATTGACATATAATATAAACAGTTTTGAGTAAAAAAAATTAAAATCTATTCCTGACACTTCTCAGAACAAAAATCTTCTTCTTTTTCAAAAGTCCTGCAGTTCAAACTCAACATTTTTTACTGCCACAAAAATACAAAAACATATTCTACCTATATTACAATCTGGAAAATTTAAGTGATTACTGTAAGAGTTATAATAAAGAGCTGATCCCTAACTTGATAAATTTTTTATTTGTTGACTTCGATGCTGCTGCTTTAGTTTCCACAAATGCTCTGCGTCTGTTTCTGGACGCCTTAGATTGTATACAATGGATACCCTTGAATTTTTTCTTTCAATTTGCTCTCTGGCATCATTTGGAATGGTTAACTATTGTGCAAGCCCAAAAGGTTGTTTTTATCAACTGTATTTAGTTCTATTATAATTGTTGACATGGTAGTTTGACGTCCTATGGCCCTAAAAAAGACTGGTGAGCTTCTTCAAAAACCCTTTCTTAACTAAAGTTTCCACCAAACATGACTGCCTCTATAGCTTAGTGTGATATTCTTTAGCCTGTTATTGTAGAACCAGCTTGACCAGGAGAAAAACTTAAACGCTTAAAGTGTTAGAGCTAGTTACAGAGCCCTCTCCTAACATCTCCTGGCATTATGCCAAAGACGTTGATGTCTAAATCATCTTCTTTTTTTGCAAACTCAGCTGTTTTCGTGATCTAACATGAAGAGATTGGTTCATGATGCTTACCCGTTAAAGACTGTCCTGTTTGCTTAAACTTATATCACCTTCTAAGTTGTTCGTTTTGTTCAGTGCAGACCTTGCAGAGGATCGGTAATTACTACTTAAATGCTTAGAGTCAAGAGGGTAATGTAGAGTCGTTGGTCACTGAGATTCCCAGCCTTGTGATAAATAACTACGCTTCTGAGGTCTGTCAGTGAGTCACTAACTTTGTTTAATAGTCACTAACTTTGTGTAATAGTCACTGGCTTTACTTAGTCGACAAATCCTTGTTTGAAATCGTAGTAAAAATGTGTTTGTTGGCAAGGCAGTTTAACCTTAGGTAGCCCTGAAAGAACTGATAAGATTATTGGATAAATAAAAAACGTTAATATTTTTAATGATCCTGGAAAGGGCCAGTGGTGAAAATTACAGCTATTCGTTATTATTCTTCTTAATGATGGAGAGCTGGCTGCGGTTAGCTTAACTTTTACGCTCGGGTCATTGTGTACGAAATAATACGCCAATAATCAAAGAATATATCGTCTTTGGGTCGTTCCCCAGATAACCAGCCACTCAGAGTTAGTGAGTCTGGAAAATACCTTCTCTATGGGTATGCCGTTGCAACGACCACTGAGAAGGAGAGCGTTGTGGCTGCTCAAAGCTCTTGGGATAAGTTACATTAGCTTGCTGTTTAAGCAATATCTACTCTAGTAGCCCCAGGATAATTGAAAAAATGGTTATAAAATCCTAAAATATCAAAGCAGATTGTGCCCTGGCTAGACACGTCTTCTGATATTTCGCCAGAAACGTTAGTAGTAAGAACACCTTTTCTTTGGTAGCACTCGTAAATCTTGGTGGCATGAGATGGAGTTCAACGTTATTCACGTGTTCATAAGTAAGCAGTGCAATCACTAGCTAAAATATTCAGCTGCACGACTTCTAATTTAATGCATTATTAACTAACGTTATTCGTGTGTGATATTAAGCAAATGTTTGGGTACATTATAACCAGACTTACTTAATTGTATTGCAGGAGGCTTTAATTAGACTTCCACGCTGCCAAGCAAATTCTACTTAACTAAAGTGAAAAGAAAGCCTAGTTGTACAAAACTTCAAGCTTATTTCTTGCTATAATTATAATCTAGGAAGTGTCAAGAGTTAGGATGCAAAATTTTTTCAAGATTGGTTGAGTAGTTCTCACGGTAGCAATTACATACGTTTTTCTACTTTGCTTTCTATATGAGTACGACTATCATTAATCTTAGTCACATGTTTTAGAACTGAAAGTAATAGAAAAATATTAAAGAATGTATTTTTAATTTGTTTCCGTCACTTACAATCACTATTTTATCCAAATGACTTTTAAATTTTTAAAATTCATTATAATTACTGTTTAAAATTTCTTTTTTTTTTATTTTAATTTCTTGCTTGTCTTATTGTTAAATTCGAATCATTAAAGTATTAAAGTTCTTTTCTCCCTCTCCTAGATAAAAGTACGTACCTCCTGGTTGGTCTGCTTTGTAGGAAAAAGTCTCTTTTGTTTACAGTCGAGATACTCGAGACACGACTTTTTTCGTTTTGAGCCAAGACCAATTAACTTAAGTTTAGTGTCGCAGCAGTATTTTATAGAGTTGTGTGTTTAGTAATTATGAGATAGTTGAGGATATCGTACAGTGACAAAATCAAAAAAAGTAACAAAAAAATACAACGGCAATCCTCCATAATTAATAAATAATACATCATTATTTATATTAAATAATAAAAAAAATTAAAACTTGCTTTCGTAGTTTAATAAGATTTAGATGGTTACATTTTACTTTCTTTGTGATTTCGTGTCCATTCCTATGACTTCATTTTCATTTCCTTGTGCATGTGCTTTTTGACGCCCGCCCCTGACCTGCAAGGCTCGGCCGTCGCAGGGTCGGCGGGCGTCAACACACACATACACGGCAGTACAGCAGAAAGCGTAATCGAGCAACGAGCTGTCAGCTCGTAAGCTTACACTGGTTGCGCATACATCCTTAATACCTATGCATAATAGCGTATGCTGTATGTTCAGGTATTTTTAATTAAAAACGTACTTTCGGCGAGAGAAGGGAGAAAAGTACTATACAATACTCGGCCGGGCAGTTTGAATCGACGGCTTCGCCTCGGCTGTCATAACCTCGCAGCCATAAGCTCGAACTTTTTGGCCTAGTGTCGTAATTTACCATATACTCTTATGTGTTATCATGAATTTTTCAAAATTTTTCATCGCTTAAACGTTTTTAAAAAAATTATTTTTAAATACTTTTCATTGACTCCGTAAATTTCAACTGAACTCTTTATTTCACCACTTCACATTTTTTTTAAATTCAAAAGGCAAAGTCAAAAAATAAGTTATGTCATTAATATTGAAAAATTGGTAAGTTGGCGCGTAGAGCACGCAGGCGAGTAAAGCGGAGTATACATATTTTTGTGTGTAACATATTGAAATGTGTAAAGAATTTTTTATAATCCCCCCACACTCCTGTTTTTCTCCCACAGACCACCACAGCTTTTTGCAAACCACTTGCCTTCAGCACTCACCACAAACCCCTTACAAAATAATGTTAAATTTTGTTAGTGCCTTCATTATGTTAGCACATCAATATTTTTATTCAAACCACACATCACCTCCCACATACATTAAACAGCCCACTTAAGATTCCCCTTTTGCCCCTGCAAACTTTTATTTGACCCTCTACTACGTTTTAACAGTCCCCACACTACTTTGGAATAAGTTGACAGAGATCCTACTAAACCCTATGGATCTTGTTATATACGCATATTTGGGCACGTTGTATACGTATGTATACATTTATGTGCGTACATTTTTTTTCAATGAGATAACATTTTTTTTCTAATGCCCTTACTCATCAAACTTTAATGAAACGAAATTTTTTTTACCTTTCAATAAAATCATTTTTCTTTATATTTACTTTATAACTTTAAAAATTTCAAAATGCATAAGATGATTAATTTATATCATTAATCTTATCATGAAAAGATCACGATCTTTGTTGCTTCCTCTCTACCAATTTCACACTACTAATATTATTCTTAAAGAACCTGATAGAGACCCTACTAGTTTTTTTTAACTCTGGTATGTATGACTATATACTTTTTGCACATGTTTATACAATTTTTTTCATTCTTAATCCACTGAAAAACTGTTACATTGGTAAGCTTTCTTTAATACTTTCACTAATAATTTTTTTTTTAATGCTTCAAAATTTTTCCTGTTCATTTAACAGCACCTTGAGCAAGGCTCAACTTACATCCAAAGAGCATTGAATCACCTGACAATTTGCTAGCAGCAACAGCACAATGACCAACTATGCACATGCATGCTGGCCTAGGCTGACCAAAAATAAAAAGCAAATGAGGTTTTTTACGATGCAGAGAACAAAGTGAGATTATAAATGAATACATGTAAGGGTTTACTGGCGACAGCTGCACTAAAATATGTGGCTATAAAAACTTGAAGAGTAAACGAAAATAAAATTATATGATAGAATGATTAAATATAATAAGAACATAAAACAACCCATACATGCTATACCAATTGCAAGTAATAGTCATAGATAACATACAGAAGTGTTAACTACGATAAACCTTGCTAAGAAACCTTAAAAACTTTCTAGGAATAATTGAATTTTTACCACTACAGGTAACTACTCCATGTAAGTCTGGGTAAAATCGCATCCAATGTGGCTACACTCCTCATAAACAAAACAGACGTATTGGGGTGACTTATCTAGGCTTACTACCACTGAGGAGGCTACGTGGTGGCACTTTCAGTGCCTTTATACGACAACTCGCTTTGGCGCATTTCTCGCTGGCGCATATCTCGCTGGGTCGACTGTGATGTACCAACATATACATACACTGCACACATACACCACTTTCACACTTACTCTACACAACGCTAGGGCTGTCTCCACTGGTGGGACTAAGGGAGAAAGGCAACTCCCAGCCAGCCTGAGTAAAAAGCACACTTCTCTGAAATCAGAGGGTGCTGCTGCCTTGGTTTTTAACCCTTTCCAATTTACTTTACTAAAAAAAGGGATAGTACTGGCCTTTGTGGGTCAGTACGTCACTCAAATAAGTGGAAAAAATGAAGAACGTCAATGCAAAACAACTACCCCAGGCAGTAACCTCTCTGAGAAAATCCGTCGGCAGTTCCAATCCAGTGAAAGCCCCGGTGGCTGCCGTAGACCCCACGAATTCTGGGAGGGGGGGGGGCACAAAGACATTACTCCCATAGTAAGAAGAATTATAGCGGAACTGGGACAAGAAAGGGCTGACTCTGCTGCAGAGTCATCTGATCTTGATCTCGGTGGAAGATTCAAGCTGGACCCAGAGGTCGAGTTTTAAAAAAGCGCTAAAATCTCGTTTGAGGTACTTGCGAGGGTAATAAATGACCTCAAGGCGCTTATGGCTAAGCATCCTAGCACGGCAAGGACCGTAAAAGATCTGGTTGGGCTGGCAGTGACGGTTGTAGGCGCCATTAAGCGTTGTCAGGATTGGCTTGAAGAAACGGAGGAGCCAGAAATCGGTTCAGAACTGAAAGAAAAAAGAAAGCAAGGGAGAAAAAGAGAAACCCCAAGCCCAAAATTGACGCCAGATGAGGCCCCGAAATAGCCAAGAGGGCCTGGTTTTCAGCCGCAACCAGAGCACTATGTGGTTGATGGCACGGACAGAGGGGAAAATTCGATGGAGGTCCAGAAAAATAAAAAGAAAAAGAAACTAAGAAACCAGTAAAGGAAAAGGTTTGGGCGGATAAGCCCCCAAGATCAGAAGCCAAACCATTAAAGGTCGCTGAGAAAAGACGTCAGAGGGCCAGGCCTAAAGTGATAATCGTAAAGCCAACAGATGGCAAAAAGTATGCCAAGGTGCTGGCCCTGGCAAAGAGGGTCAATTTGGTTGAGCTCCGGTTGGGCGTGGGGTGAATCAGTGGGAAGAGAATAGGTAGTGTTCTCGTCAAGTTGAGAGACACCACGTCTGACTACCATGATGCATTTGCTGACGTGCTAAACAACGCTGTGGTAAGCCCTGGCAGCGTGAGAAGCTTTGCTCCATGCTTGACACATAAGATAAGAGACGCTGACGCTACGAAGATGGGGCAGAATGTGCAGGCTGCACTTAGAAGCTGTCTTGAGAAAAAGAAGGCCCCTTCATGGCCGTGTGGCTGTTGTCTGGCACTGTCAGAGAAAATCAGGTGGCCTACGATCCTAAACAAGATGGATCACATAAAGCTGTGCTGAGTGAGCTGCAGAATGTGGCCCAAATACAATGCTGAGCGCTGCTTTAAGTGTCTGGGCTTTGGGAACATAGCCAGGCAGTGTGACAGGCCTGACAGGACCACGGCATGCTGGAGGTGTGGTGAAAGGGACGATGTAGTACGTAACAAGTCCAAAAAAGAAGTGAGCTGTTACCTGTATGAATGTGTCGTCCCAAAGCCAGAAACCGGCCATGTTGCTAGAACTGCTGGGTGTCAAGCGTTGCGGGCGTTTGCAGGAAAAGCTCAGCAAAAATGAGGGTGATCCTGCACGTAAGCCTTGATAGGACCGTACTCGCACACGATTTGCTTGACCAGCTTGCACGTGCCCGGAACGTAGACTAGCTCTTTATAAATGAGCCTTCCCGCACGTTACCGGGCCAGAGCTGGTACTGCGATAGGATGAAAACTGCTGCCATCCTGAGCCGCAGCGACAGGCTCTCCGTATCCAACACTGAAGATGGAGACGGTTTTATGTAGATGAGGTGTGGGAGTGCGTACTATGTGAGTTGGTATATTTCCCCTAACATTTCAATTGGCGTTTTTAGAGGACAGCTTGCCAAACTCTAGGATCCTGTTCTTGTGTGTGGGGAAAATGGTGACGTGATCCTGGCCGGCAACTTCAACTTTAGGGCCATCGCTTGGGGGGGGGGGATGAGAAATGATTTCAGGGAGCGGGTGGTGCTAGAGATGGCCGCAAGGTTAGATCTCATCGTCATGAACTCTGGTAGTTCAGTAACTTTCAGGCAGCCGGGTGACCGGGGCACGATCATCGATCTTACGCTGGTGTCGTCATGAATGGTGGCACGGGTGACTGACTGACAAGTTCTGGAGGAATACATGGCTAGTAATCACTAGTACGTCAGCTTTATCTTAAACAAGAACTGTGGAAAATGCTCACGAGAAAAAATCCGAAGGCACGTTACCGGGTGGAATGTGGCAAAACCTAATCGAGATTTACTGGAGGAAGCCATGGTCATTGCTCCCTCTCCTGTTAATTTGAGCAAAATCACAAATACAGCAGAGGTCAAGGCACTCGTAAGCGGCACTATGAGAGGGATCAAGGAATGGTGCAATGCGTGTATGTCCAAAAGGTTTGCTAGAAAAGGTCGACGTTTGTGCTACCGGTGGACCAAACAAATTGCAACTTGCGCGGAGAGGCACAGCACCTATGATGTCTTGCACAGCGATACAAAACTCTTGAAGACGTCGAGGTAGCTGTTGCCGGGTACAGAAATGCAAAAAAGGCCTTGGTGAGGGCGATCAAGGTGAGCAAGAACCGATGCTGTCGTGAACTCATCGCTGAGGTGGACAAAGATACCTGGGGCGTGGGCTACCGGATCGCGATTAAAATACTGCGTGGCTCTGACTCGACGCCGTCAATGGCACCTTCTTTCTTGAAGAGGGTGGTCTTCTGCCCCTTCTGGAGCATTCCGTTAAGAGGTGGGAGAATATAAGTACAGGCCAAGCGCCTCTCTTTACCCTTGATAAATTGAGGTTGGTAGCATCGGAGACGCCATGGCGAGAGGCCCCTGGCCCGAACGAGGTGCTGTCCAAATTCCTTAAAGTCATAGCTGTGAAGAAACCGAATGTTTTGCTTAAACTATTTAATGCATGCCTGCGTGCAGGACTGTTCAGCGAGCAATGGAAAGTTTGAAGGCTTGTTTTTTTTCGACAGGGCAAACCATCCCCCCCCTGGTCCCGTCATTATTTTGACCCTTAGGTGTGTTGGATGATTGTTAAAAAATACTTGAGAGGCTGATAAGAACTTGCTTAAAAGGAGAAGTCAGCCTCTCGGAAAATCAGTATGGGTTATGAAAGGAGCGTTCGACAGTTATGGCTGTGGCGGAGGTTCTTGAGTTGGTTAAGGAGGCATGGAGACCCTCTCATAAGACAAGGAGCGTCTGTGTTCTGGCGACACTCGACGTCAAAAATGCCTTAAACTGGGCAAAGTGGTATCACATAATAAGGACATTAAGGTGCCAAAATGCACTGGTCTACCTGAGAAATATCCTGGACAGTTATCTCCAGGACCAAGAACTCCGGTGCGATACAAAAGACGGACCAAGAGAGAGGCATCTGACGTCGGGGGTCACGCAGGGGTCTGCCCTTGGACCTGACCTCTAAAACCAAGTCTATAAGAAACTTTTGCCCCTCAAACTGCCTCCAATGGTCGTTCTTACCAGGCAGAGATGGTTTGAGGGAGGGACTTTCACCTGAAAGTTACGGATGAGGTAATTTGTGTGAATCCAGTAATGTGCTACCAAGGAGTGTAAATTGATTCACGGCTCACCTTCTGGGAGCACATCAGGAGAGCAGGCTAAACAGCTGCTAGGATTTCTGGGCTGCTTTCACAGTTAATCCCAAACGTTATGGGCCCCGAAAAGCCAAAAGATAGCTTTCTGCATCGGTCTCCAACTCCATCCTGCTGTACGGCACGAAGGTGTGGGTGGACGCGCTGGCGAGAAGATATATCCAGAAGCGCCTCAATTCAGTGCAGTGCATCAGGCTACGTTCACAGTAACAAAATTTTCTGGCAACCGAGAATACTGGTACTCTTGAACGCCAAATGATCCTAGCGCCATCTAGCATGATTTCGTGTTTTAAGAAAATCCCTAGGATTCTAAGTTAGCTGAGCATATTCAAGATCAGTGATTATTTGCAGCCTTGACTATCCTTGACTAGCATCAGATCCTATCGTGAAAGCCCTCGCATCGGTATATCTAAGCTTTGCCCAGCAAACCACTGTTACAAAGCACATTATTTAATTTTCTGGACAATTAGGGATTTTTTTCTAGCTCGTCATAAAATACAGCACATACAAGATCGATCATATCCTGGACTACACATATACAACCAAGCAGGGCAGGCCAACGTAGTTTGTGTAAACCCTAAATATGGCACGTATATAACGCTCGCTTCATTGTGCTAGCAAGCCCTTGAAATCCTCAGATGCACCAGCGCTCGCTCAGTTTTGCTAACGTGCCCTCGGAATCCTCAATGCACCAGCGTTCACTCGATTGTGTAGCCCACCGTCGAAATCCTGGGATGCGCCAGCGCTCACTTGGATATGCCAGTGGTGCCAGCGCTCTTTTGGTTGTGCTAGCGCGCCCTTAGATACGCTAGAGTACATTCGGGCAGGCCTGTGTACGCTAGTATTTCTTGGATGCTTTAGCATACACTCGCATATTCAAGTGTTCCTCAGAAGTGCTTGTGTACGCTAGTATTTCTGGGAAGAACTCGTATAAGCTAGTATTCCTTGAATGCAATCGTATAAGCTCGTATTTCTGAGATGTGCTCGTATAAAATATAGTATTCCTCGAATGCACTCGTGTAAGCCAGTATTCCTTGTATGTGCTTGCATGCACATGCAAATGCAGGTGTTCCTCAGCTGTGATCACGTATTTTTGCATACGCTAGTATTCCTCAGACACGCTTGTATACACTAGTACTCCTCGGACGTGTTTGCCTACGCTTGCATACCCTCATAACCTTTTGTGTACACAAATATTTATTCAACGCATTCACGGGGGTGTAAAAAACACCTAAAAGTTGTCTGGCTGGTGCCAGAGCACATTAGATCTTACGGTGAAAGACACTGACACAAGGTTCTGCCTAACACTTGCATTCTTCTGCGAGGGACAAACATGGTTGCACTCAAGCACAATAAAGACACGGACGTGTGGGGACAATTTTAGGTGGTGATGTGATATGCCAAAGACGCTCGGACGAGTCAGATAGCACTAGGGCTTGTCTAACGTTAAGACGGTCGCATGTAAGAGATAAATTGATTAGTTGGTACTCCCTCGAGCATTTCACACGTGCGAAATAGCCGAAGAATATTGTCGGTTATGCTGAGGTACATCTGGTACACTGAACCATGCATGGAACATGTTAGATGCCACTGGAGAACGTCTGATAAGTGCATAAATATCAAATATAGCTAGGTGGGGCTGGAAATCACTGGTCATAGATCTAGATGATAAGACGTGATAGGTTGTCGCGGTACGCATAGCCTATAATACACAGGTGCACGTTAGATGGCACTAAAACACACCCTATAAAATATTCAAAGCCAATAAAAAACTATTTAATTTAACATGCATGATTATAAGATTAAAATTTAACGAACCTACGGTGGCATAGTCATAGTTTTAAGTTTATCAGATTATACTATGCTAATTAGGAATTTGGTCGCTTACAAGTGCGTACGCAAGTTAAGTAAGGCGTCGCCCAAAACTTTTACGTTATATAAGTTCCATTTTCAGGATTTACATGAGCTACGTTGGCCTGCCCTGCTTGGTTGTATATGTGTAGTTCAGGGGGTAATCGATATCGTATGTGCTGTATTCTATGACGAGCTAGAAAAAAATCCTTAATTGTCCAGAAAGTTTAACAATGTGCTCTGTAACAGTGGTTTGCTGGGCGAAGATAAGATATACTGATGCAACGGCTTTTACGATAGGATGTGATGCTAGTCAAGGATAGTCAAGGCTGTACATAATCACTGATTTTGAATATGCTTAGCTAACCTAGAGTCCTAGGGATTTTCTTGAAACACGAAATCATGCTAGATGGCACTAAGGTCACTCGGCGTTCAAGAGTACTAGTATTCTTGGCTGCCAGAAAATTTTCTCACCGTGAACGCAGCCTAAGATCGCTGAGGATCGCGTGCGCCTGTTGCACAGTATCGTAGGCTGCTGTTATGGTAATAGCACAAACGATTCCCGTTGTGTTGCTTGCGTTGAAGTAGTAAAGAAAGCTCTTGGGCTCTTGCGACGAAAGTGATAGTGACAGGTTGGAGAAAACGTTGACGACGGGGCAACAGGAGTGGAGTCGGTCTGATGTGGATAGGTGGACGCATTTGTTGATTCTACACCTGCGGCCATGGGTGGAGAGAGGACATGGATAGGGTAATTACTATAGTACTTAGTCTTTCTTCAGGCATGGCCAGTTTAATGGCTATTTCCATCGCAGGGTGGTGAAAGCATCACCCAGATGGACTTACTGCCCTGCGTTGGATGGTACCGTCGAACTTACGTTTTTCATGAGTGAAAAATGGTACCGGCAGCACCAGCAACTAATGGACATGCTGGGCGTGGCACCTGCTCCCAAAACCATTATCTCTGAGATGCTACGCACAGAAGAGGGATGGAGGGCAGTGGATGACTTTGTCGTGTCTGTCATTCGGCGTAAGATAGAAGAGGTGAGAGTCGCCGTGCAGGAAGCAGGGGTCCCTTAGTATGCTGGCAAAGGTGATCAATGCTAATGGGTAATAAAGTAGCCTACAAAGAAGCGCTAGACATAGGTACCAGTTCTTAGGGTTCCAGAGTCCTTTTCAAGACTCGAGAGGATTTGCACTTCTATCAACTGGTGGCAAGCTTGCTCGTTAATTGTGTGAGACGCGATGGTTTACCTCGTGGCTTTACCCTGAATTAGTGCTAACGTGGTTCCAGGGTGGAACTAGAGCCACGCAGCAGCACGGGGGGGGGGGGTTTAGTGGTTGTTTTAATAAAAAAATCCACCAAGTTTAACATTACTGCTGTNAGAAATATAAAAAGCATTTTACATATTTACTCAATTTAAGAATCATGAGACAAATTCTGTAATTGCATTGATTAACCTACACCAAATAAAATAAACAAAAAAATGATCTAGATAAAGAAATGCGTTTCAGTAACGAAATGCTCAACTCAATGTATACAGATTTGAATGGTGATCGGAAAAAAATATTTAATGTTATTTGCAAACAAAGAAAAAATTCTTTATGGATGGTCTAAGAAAGTCTAGAAAAACTTTTTTATAAGAAATGTTAATTTTTTTTTTATTAGATTTTCAGTAAGTATTTTAATTATATCATTAAGCAAGTATAATTTTTCTATATGATGAAGTCTTACGAATGCAATAAGCAATTGATAAACCATTTAAGTATCTAAATTGTTGTTTTTGTAGTTGGCTCTTTTTTCCACGAAAAGGCGATGTACAGTATACTAAGATTTTCTTTGACTTTGTTATTTCCAAGCATTTCATGTACTAAAACATTAAATTTGTCAAAAAGTACTTAATTCTTGGTCCAAAACTATTTTTGTCGGAACAAGTTCCTTGTTTTACATTTCAATGTTTATTATGTCGTTAGCTTATTTAAGCTGATCTCCTAATTTTTTGTAAGATAACAGATTAAAAATTNTAATATAATAAATGATCATTATTTAAAAAAAAATATTTCTCAAAATAAAAAAGTTTAAACCCTTAAAACATAAAAATAAAATTTGAACAGAAGTTGACAATTCAATACGTAATACATGGAACATAAAGCAAAAAAAAAATCTAACGATAACTTGAAAGTTAATTAAACTAAGCCTAAACAGTTCAAAAACTCAATAAATAGTAGCTTGTATCAAACAGATGGGAATGGATTATTCGAAATTTTTTCTCTCTTTTTTTTAATGAGAAAAACTATTTTAGTTCTAAAACAAGATTGATGATAGTTAAAAGTGACGAAAAAAAATCAAACCTTTTTGTTAATTCTATTGGTAGAAATAAATGTTTTAAAAATGTAAAAAATTTTATAAATTATTTTAAAATAACGAATTACTCACGAACAAATGGTACGTCAACTGAACTAAGAAATTTTGTGGATTTAATTAATCTAAAATTTCAATTTCAAAATTTAAAAGTCTGAGATGAAGAAATATCTTCTAAAATTAATAGTTACGTTGAAGCTAGAAATAAAGGTCCAACGGAAGCAGCTTAGAGATTGTAAGAATTTCCAATCTGGGCTCAAAGTCTTACAGTTGTCAATTTAGTTGTTCACCTTGAAAACAAACAAAAACTTGTATTAAAAAAAAAATAACATTGAAACTATTACAGAAAACTACGGAACGCAGTTAACAGCTTAGTTCAAATTAAATAAACATGATGACTTTGCAAGATCAATAGAGTATGTCAACATTCAGAAATACTACAATTTTTATAATAAATTCAAAATTTGGCAAAGAAAAAAAACTGTAATAAAAAATACTGCAATAGGTATAGTATGGTAAAATTATTTATTGGCCCAAAAATTGGTACTAATTAGGAGCTCCCAAAAATTGGTGAAAATGGCTAAAACATATTTTTCACGTCCATTATAATACTGAAAAATAAAAAAAAAGTGTTTGGTAAAAAATGCCCAATTTTAATATAAATAAAATTTGCCACATTAAGTATCGATTGGTTTCATTTTATTTTGCAAATGGCTAACAGTGCAATTGTGTGTAATTTTTTAAAAACTATATAACTCACATCCTATACTATATTTAGAACTAAAAATCTCACATAAGGTAGATATAATGAACAAAGGAAAAAATTATAAAGAAAATTAGAACAAAAAACAAGGGGGTATTAATAGGTCATGGGACTTACGGTAAGAACGAAGTTCTTTAAACATGNAATAAAAGTAAAAATAAAAAAAAAACCACCTTTTCTACATCTAACCCTCTAAACGGCTGAAGGACCTTTTCGTTAATGAGGGTACCTGGCTTAGGATAATGAACAAAGGAATAAAATTGAAAATAAAATTATTTTTTCTTTTCACAATAATGTGGTAAATAAACAAGTAAATAAAAGTAAAAATAAAAAAAAAACCACCTTTTCTACATCTAACCCTCTAAACGGCTGAAGGACCTTTTCGTTAATGAGGGTACCTGGCTTAGGATAAGGTAGGCTCTAAAGAAATAGGTGATCATTCGTCTAAATGTGTGTGGGATTGGGTTTTCCTGGACACAAGAGAAAAAACAAAAAAGGAGAAATTTTAAAAAATAAGTGAGAGTATGAGTGGTGTATACTTCTAGGGACTAGAACTCTAAGGAAGCTGGCAGGATTCCTGAATGAAAATCAGCCAACTTGGAGGGCCAGCAGGGGCTGACCGCCCGTCCAAGCCACTAAGAATCAGCCTGCTGTCTTGGTATGGTGGTAACCTTAACACGTCTCAACCACTCTTCCCCTGTTGTGTATTGAAGTAAGCGGTGATTATAAAATTCTTCTCAGGTACATGCATCATACGTCCACTAGAAAAACACAGGTATATTCACTAGTTGTTTTGAGTTGCATGTGGTGGGGTCTTTCGCTGGTTGGCCTGGGGGGTCTGGCGGCAGGTGAAGCCAGACGATGAGACCAAGGTCAGTCTGAGTAACTGCATCTGATGTGACCGCACGCCTTATAAAGATAAAAAGTGGTGGGCTGACTAATCTAGGCTTACTAGTACTCAGGAGGCTACATGATGGCACTTTTATTACCTTGTATACGCCAGCTCGTTTTGTCGGGTTGTCTGCGTTGGTCGTGGGATTGTACGCCTGCCGCTTGTCT
Source organism: Copidosoma floridanum (assembly GCF_000648655.2). Next base: position 659,623 of record NW_019379509.1, on the reverse strand, counting down.
TGCTGGCATGACTGTTGTGTACCAACACATACACACACTACACATAATCACTACTTCTACACTTCCTACACAACACCAGGTAAGACTTTGCAACTGGGACTGAGTGAGAGTGGCAACTCCTGGCCAGCTGAGCAAGTAGCACCTATCTTTGGCAATGAAGTTGACTACTGCGCTGGTTTTCAACCTTCCAGATACTTATTTTCGGAAAAAAGGAGTGTGTAAAATTAAGAGCGTAATTGTTAAACTTGTACCTCAGATGGTAACCCTTCTGAGAGAACTCGCCGACAGCTCCGATATGGTACAAGCCCGGGTGACTGGCACTGGCCCTATGCATTCTAAAGTGACCACAAAGACGTGTCTCATGGCCAACCAAGACTGTTGAATATTCCATGGCCTTTTGTTACGAATAATGAACGAAGCCCTTTGAGCATAGGCAGTAACGTCAGTCAGGTAGTTACATGACTATCTTTAGCAACCAGACTTAAAATGAGCTTAAATTAATGGAAAAAATGGCTCTGAGCTTGAAGTAAAGCGACAACGGGAGATTTAGCAAGTTCAATCGTCAAAAAAAGTAATCCAAGAGACGCTGAAAGCAATCATTGATAAGTAAGGAAGTACAGCAAACGCTGTAAAAAATGGTCTTGAAGCTGTGCTTAAACACCTTGAAGTAGCAGAGTTTATGAGGGAAGGCGTACTTTTGTGAGGAAGAATGTTTATAAATAGTTAAAAGAATTGCTTCAAATTTTTGAAGATAAGTGAACAAAGGTGAGATAATTTCTGAGGACATATTCAGAAACGAACCCTGAACACTGACCTTAAGGAAATAAAGAGAGTTAAAAGAAACAGGAGCCCGTCGGACAACTCTGAAAAATGCCAACAAGTAATATTTTCTAAAAAAAAAAAAGAAAACAGAAAGAGGCCAACAAAAAGAAATTATTCTGAACGACAAAAAAAGCTAGAAAAAGAAAGTAGACCCGACGATAATAGTACTTGTGAAGATGGCTGAAAGGCAGACCCTTGCTATTGTACTGAAGTCAATAGAGGCGAACTTTTCCCTGACAAGGCCAATGGCGCAGTTAAAAGTGTTATCACCACAAAAAAAGGTGACATACTTATAAAAGTCAAAGGTAAAGAGGATGCAACTGCATTTTACAGCAAACTGAAATGTCGGTAGCTGGACAGGTAACTGTCAAAACAAGCACTAAAAAAGTGACACTAGAGGTCCGAGACCTAAACGCTATTATCGTGGACGACAAGGTTAAAGAGGCTTTTGTGAAGACTTTTGGACTAAGGTGCCAGGAGCCTTAAGTATTTCTCTTAAAATTTAATATCAGAGAATAGAAGCTGTCGTTAATAACGGTAGACAAAGCAACTGCTAGACAAGCAGAGACTGAAAGTGGGTTAAGAGTCGGCTTCGTAAGCTGCAAAATTTTATGAAGAATTGAAGTAACAAGATGTTACCAATACCTTGGATATCGACACATTTCAGACAGCTGTAAAGAAGAAAGTAGGTCTAAGCTTTACTTCCGGTGTGGAAGCTGCGGCCACTGGAAGAAAGAAGGTTCAGGCCCAGCATGGTGACTTAGGTCCACTACTCTCTATAAAAAAGCCCAGAGGCTCCAAAACTTCCACTTAACATTTATTCCTCGAACAGTATACCGAGTAGTTAGAATCCTCCTCTGCTACCTCTCAGTCTATCATGAGGTGAGGAATCAGTTAAAGTTTTTACCCTTGAACGGTTGACTGGGTAGCTAGAGTCTATCCCTGCTATTATTTTGTCTTATACAAGCGCAGTTTTGACATTTTGCTCTGGTTTGCCTTGTGTACAGATGGCTTTTTTTTTTCTCATGAAAGTAAGTGCCTTAAATTTATTAAATTTCTTTAATTTTATATTCCTTATTTCTTTTTGTTGTGGCTATTGAGTTAAGCGTACCCAATATTCCTTGTATGGTATTGGTATCCTTGGAACCACGTCAATGAATAATTGGTTTTTTTACACGTAGTATTAAAAAAAAATATTATTACTTGTAACAATAAAGCTAGCTTGACGACTAGTTGCAAATGAAACCATAATTTGCCCTTTTACGTAATTTCTTGAACAATACATGTACTCGTAATAGTGCTGGTAGTTTTTAAATCACAAACGAAATATCGTCAATCCGCTGATCCAGGTTATATTAACAGCTTCTATTCGCGCTGCAAATGAGTGCATCGGGACACATCACAACAACCACTTGGAGTCATTGCAACTTGATTTTATTTATTTGGAAAAATTTGTACCCCCTTTTTAGATACCCTACAACGTCATTTCACCATCCTCTTCCACTCAAGCTTCGACTGCAACAATTTGTCGTACTAACATAAGAGTATCAATAAATATATTTACCTACAATATAGTTATTTGTGTTAAAAAATTTACACAAACCCCTATCCAAGCCTAGCCCTTTTCAAATACTTGTTGATACCTAACAAACTTTTGTACAAAAAAGTGAGATTTTATCGTTTTCTGCCTCATTGACACTAAGCTAAATTTCTGATAATCTTCGTCTCGCCCCGGCAACCCCTTGTCAATCCCCCCCCCCTTAATTAAGCAGAGCTCCGCCTCAGTCCTCCAGACAATACCCATCAGAAATATTGCGTTACGAAGTAAAACTCTTTTAGTTTTTACTTCATTCTTCTAGCATTAGATTTAAGTTCAGCCCCCCCTTTGTCCCTCACTGTTATACAATCGTATATTCGGATAACCTAATAAGCCCTTCTCAAAATTATAAGGAATTCCCTCTGGCCAAACTCTATCAGCATCTCTTAATTTACGAAAATAATGTGAATTATCATGCCTTGTTAAGTTAAACTAATTTCTCCACGACCCTCTCAGCTTTTTTTAAGGAAACTCATTTTAGCCCCTTCACAATTTCTAAGCACGTGGTCTGGGAATCGCTCCAATATTCGTTTTAGCCATCTTTATACAATTTTAATAACTATTTCATCGATATATTTTGTTAATACATTTCCACTTTACTCTTTAGGTAGTGCTATGGCACACTGGTTTTTTGTATCCGTAATTTTCTGTAAGTTTAACAATTCTACTCTTTATTTTATAAATAAAATGGTTACATATTTAAATGAAGTCTTAGTGGCAAGAAGCCTTTACAATTATTGTTAAGAAATTAGGTTGGGAATGAAGTTGAAAATTCTTATAAACATCACTATCAGATTTATGCTCATCTCCGAAAGTACTATGATCTATACTATTATATCTTCTCTTTTTTCTTTTTACATGACTTACAGTTTTATAATTTTAAAAGCAAGTTTATTTCTTACAAAAAGTAATTATTACGTAATTTAAAAAAAAGTATANAGTATAATCAAGAAAATAAGAACAAAAAATACTTGGTCCACGTTTTTGAAAAGTAGCTTGCATGGATTTATTTTGAGTTTTCTTTAGAAATCAATTAGGGTTTCTTAAAAGAGTTTATATTTTAATTTTTTTGTTGCTTCTTCATACTTACAACAAAGGGTCCCCCCCATTAAGCACAGCAGAATGCCCTAAATTGAATTTTTCCGTTTAAACAGTGTCAAACTGTTTATTAGGGCTAAAAATAAAGGGTCAACTGGGTCCAAGACCAAAAAAGTTTTTTTCCCTTGCTAAAGACCATAAAAACCGTGTTTTTTACATTTCATTTCTTTTCTTGGCATCTAAACATAAAAAAAATCTGAAAAAATTTAGCAGTATAGTAAATATCAATTTTTTTGTATGAAATTTCTTTTAAGGTCATCAAAGTACAACATAACCTAAAAAAAAAATTTCGAAGCTTCAGATCGCAATTTTAACTATGATTCAATAAAGGTGCAGGCGACGTCATTTAGCTGCAAGAAGGCCCTCTATAGCTACATTTCTAATCATATATATAGGTATAGTACTACAGGTTCCTTAGGAGGCCTTCTCGCAGCTTTTTATTTCGCAAGTGGCAGTATCGCACAGTACAGAGTAAGATGGGAATCGCTTACAGTATTCTAATACCTCTATGGTTCGCACGTACAAAGAGATTAATTATATGTTCCAAATACTTCGTTTTGCTATGCTATATGGCTATACATTTTTGGGAGAATTTGTAAGAACGGGAACATACAAAACGTGAATATTGTCATGTGTCATAGGCAAAACCGCAAATCTTGTGTAACACGAAAAAAAGGTATGCTAGAAAAAATTAGATACGTTTTTTTGAGTTTTGTAGTTAGTTCTACAACTTGAAAAACTTTGAAAAATTTGAAAAAGTACAATTTATCGCAAAAACATAAATCTATCAAGAATCAGTCTTTTAAAAACCGATGAAATGGATTACATGCTAAAATCGGGTGAAAATAACGGTTTTTAGGACTTCTANTTTTTTTTAGATGCATTATTTGGAAAACAAAAACAATGATACAAACAAATACATAATCATGAATTGAATGTTTTATCAGTGAATGCATATAAAAATGGAATATTATAGTTACGAACCACACGATTAGTACAAGAAACCGAGTTTCTATATCCAGCAGCGCTCGTAGCAGAGTAGGTAAGGTACTGGACTCATATGCAGGAGGTCGACGGTTCAAATCCTCTTTGTTGGAAAATTTCATTTTTTTGTAGAATTGTAAAAGAAAAAATTTAAAGTGAAATAAAAATTATTGTGGGAAAATAAAATTGCTTGGGAGTGTGAGGGGGAATGGTGGATAAAGGTGTGTGTGCAGAAGAGTAACACGGCACGGTTGGCAGATATACATATATAGTGGGGAGAGGGGGAGTGTATAGGGAACAGTCGGTGAGGAGGACGGGGTAAGGGGGAAAACTTGGGAGGTAGAGACTCTGGGTGAACCACATTCGTTTCGAAAAAAAAAATCTGTCGGTTTTAAAACTCCAGCCCCCCGAGTAACGCGACATAAAGAACTTCGTTCTAATTATTCTCAACATACACACCAAGTTTGAGCAAGATAAGTTGTAAACTTTTTGTGAATTGCAGCAAAAACCAAAAAAAGGTCCTCTCGAAAAATAGCCATAAAAAAGTAGTTAGTTAACATGAGTACATTTTGTAAACGTAATTTTCTTTGTCTATGTGTACTTTTCAAGTAGCTAAAACTTCGTTTATTTTTATCGACTAAGTATCTTAAAAGTCAATCGCAAGAAACGGGTTTTTTGCTCCGCAGCTAGTAGAATTGGCGGCTCGGCGTGCCATCGCTGGAGGCAACACCCACTGCCCCCAATGCTTGCTCTGTAGGTTTTGAGCAAGCGCTTTCAAAACGAATTTTCCTACTGTTGATGTTTTTCTTTGTTAAGATGTGCCAATGGTTTTGGATTTAGTTCAAAACAATTAAATATCATCAAAGTAACGATTGCTATTATTACCAATAGATAGTAAATTATCTATTGCTTATAAAAAAAAAGTATTTTTGTTTGAAAAATTTTTTTGATTCGTAAAAATATGTGTAACTGTCATAAATAACTTTTTTTTCATTGTTATAGTTTTCTTATTATTATTAAAAATTTAGTTATAAGTTTTATTCACTTTTAAATTGCACTTGTAATATCATTCTCTTGTAGTCTGTAATAGGCGCAAAATATTTTAGAGGGGTGTCATAAGTCCTTACTCTGGCACTGTACGAAAGAGAATAGAAACCGTCGTACCTACATAAGCAAAAGGAACTGCATCTTGTTGTTCTCAGACGTGTCTCGTTCGTTGTGCTTAATACATTTTGCTGTATATCGTTATACTTTCACATCTGTATCTGGATTTTACTTAAAAATCTGTTCCCGACAAACCACAGACCGTTTGTCTTAAGCGTTTCTCGAACAGAAATGTAAGTACCATTTTATACAAATCTTTTAATTATATTTAATGTACTTTGGACAACGTGTTTATTGTATTTTATACATTGTACTTCACCAGAGGTACTGTACTTATACATACGAGATTCAAAAGTAAATAAACGTTTTTGTTTTTTATGTTAAGCTGGTTTTACAATAGTTAAAGTTAAAAAAAAATATTGTTTGGACATGCATGTTTTTACGTGTATTGGTACGTTTTTTCGGGGCGAGATTGCCCCTTAGTAACGGTCTGCAACTCCACCACTTAACAATCTTTCTCACTTTCTCTCTTAACTGCGGGCACACAATGTTAAAAGTACAGTTGGATTGAGTCAAATGTACGTATAGTAGCATCAAGTTAATACGCTCACAGTAACTTTTACAATAAAAACCGATAAACATTTTTGTTACTTGCATTTGATGTCATATTTTACCATTTCGGGCTTTAAGTAAAGCACATAATAGTAGTTCTCGCACCTAGTGTGGTGAAAGTTGTATTTTGATATTGGCTAATAATTTCATTAGGTATTTATTACTTGTTTTGTAACTTATGTTCAGATAAATAGGTGCAGAATGAAAGATAGAGTTAGCACGATATGTGATCAAAGTTTGTCTCTTGAAAACTGCTTGGTGATTAAAAAGCGCAGCATGCTATGCTTAATCACCGTAAGCCAGCAGCATAAAGATAGAAAATATTTAAAATTTCGTTGATAAGCCAAAATCCACGTCCATAAATCGTACAGAACGATATTCACGAGAGATTTCGGTATTAAATTGGCCATGACAAGTAATTTAAAGCCCAATTCCACTAAGACAGGTACTACAACTGCTTCTTTCGACTACGAGAAACTATGCATCATCCGCATGAAGAATGCGTTTCCCGAGTACCAAAGAGAGGTACAAGAACAGTAAAAGTCAAAATTAAGTACAGTACAATACGTAATTAGGCGTATGCGCTTCATACAAAGAGATTTTATTGCTTTAGTCATCACTAACATGTGATCTTAAAAGTTATAATTTTGTAGGTTCCACTTTGAATTTCATTTTTAAGTATGCGGATCACTCGATGCGAAAAATCTACGGACGTAACACATTCCATTGCATGGGTCATGTTATGTTTGGAACTTCTATCTCAGCCATGTCGTCGCAAGATTGTATTGCTTGCATGTTAGAAAAGCTGCCCGGCTTACGGGACAGTTCGAGTTTTACTCGTTGAAGCATTTTTTAAAAGGCAGCGTGCATAGTTTACGAGACATAGAGGTAAAAGATCTGCAACAAATGAATCTAATAACACTGGTCACTAATTTTGAGGCCCTTGACATTTTTTAAGAATTTTTTTCAACAAACAGTTTTGCATGCGAAAAAATTGTAGCTGTAATGGTTTCATGGAAGAGTGTACACAAAATCGTCATTTTCAGCCTACTATAGTTGTTGCTCTTTAGTACGTTAACGCTTCCCCTTCCAATTATAAAACCATATAATATACTTACAGTACTCTTAGAGACTGACAAACAATGTAAAAATAACGGGTAGCGTCATACACTCGTCACTTTCGATCAACTTTTATATCAGTAGGGCGGGAAATTTTGGCTAGTGCAAAAAACACCGTAAATGAAGGAACGTTTAGTTACATAATTATGAGTCTTGGTGGTTTTCACCTAATTATGAGTTTTTAGGGAGCATTGGCTTTTTTATGATGGGATCTGGGTTAAAAGAGTGTTTTTCTGAGTTTTACGCATCAGATTCAGTTGAGAATGCTGTAAACGGTCACGATTACGCTTGATCCAAAACTTATTGATGAAATCATGGATAGTGTTATCAAAGATAAGTTTGAAAACTTGCTTGTCACTTGACAATTTGATGCCTTTAAACATAAGTATTCAAGCAAACTTGATAGCTTACGAAGTAACGGCCCGACTGCCCAACTGTGGATGAAGTATTTTAAAATAATTGAGCTTGTGCAGCAGTTTTTGCGAGGGGGAAAGAACAGGCAACTGCCATCCACATATAAATAGCATACAAAGTATGATACCCATATTTCACGCCACGGGGCACACCTTCTATGCTAAGTCAGTGTGCCTATATCTGCAGGATATGCTGACTCTGGAAGAAGTTATGGGACCCTTTGAATACCGCAAATTAATCAAGTTAGGGGATTTCACTGTTCGTCGTACAATACATTTCAATCAAGTGTATCTCCTGATATGATTATTAAACAGTGTGTGATGTGAGCAATACATTCGATAGAGGGCTTGACACACTTTTATCGTACAAATGCATCAGTAGTGGCTGAATGGATTGTTTCGATAATTATGAAGATAGAAGTGTGCGACCACATAGAGAACTTTTTTTCTGTGATGTACAAAAACTCTTTTCAACACATTGATTGGATAGACGCGGAAATAAACAAAGATACATCGGACTTACAATTAATACAAAAGTTTTTTGAAGCCCATGACCCGTTTCCAGATACTTGTAACCTTATGTCATCAGAAAATAGTTAATAAAAATGGGAAAAATAAATAAAATGAATGTAGGTGAAAAAAAATAGTATCTATTCGAACAGAGTATAGCAGTATACAAAGTATAGAGATCATTGGTATGAATATATATTCGAACATCAACTGATAAATAATAAAATTTTTTTGTGAGTGTTGTAAAAATAACTACAAAGTACGTTTGGCACTGCTTAGAGGACTTTGACTATTTCGTGATCTGCATTTTAACTGATTCTAACTATAGTTGAACAGTCATATGAATTTGTATGATCATCTCATTCAAAAAATGAGAATATAGGTTTATGATGGCTGAAATATGTTGCATAAGCAATCAATGTAATCGAAAAGTCTTGCAAAAACTGCATCAATAGTTGTCCCTAATCGTGTTGTAGAAATCTGCGGATATGTTATCAATCTTGATTTAAATTTATCAAAATGTGTGTGTGTGTGTGTGTGTGTGTGTGTACTGTACACAAACACATGTACACAATGTATACGAAACATGCAGCCGCATAAGTATGCAGTGCGACGTAGTAATACGCTAAAATTGACCGCTTCCAATCTCGTGTGTGAACTCCAAATACTACAGCAGCAGCAGCAGCAGCAGCAGCAGCAGCAGCAGTAGCAGCAGCTATATATATATATACANTTTTAAAAAGTAGCTTGTAGGGATTTATTTTTAGTTTTCTTAAGAAATCAATTAGGGTTTCTAAAAAGAGTTTATATTTTTATTTTTTGTTGCTCCTTCATACTTACAACAAAGGGTCCCCTCCATTAATCACAGCAAAATGCCCTAAATTAAATTTTTCCGTTTAAACAGTGTCAAACTGTTTTTTAAGGCTTAAAATGAAGGGTCAACTGAATCCAAGACCAAAAAAATTTTTTCCCTTGCTAGAGACCTTAAAACCCGTGTTTTTTACATTTAATTTTTTTTCTCGGCATCTAAACATAAAAAAAATCTAAAAAAACTTAGCAGCATAGAAAATATTATTTATTTTGTATGGAATTTTTTTCAAGGTCATCAAAGTACAACATAACCTAAAAAAAAATTTGCTAAGCCTTAGATCGCAATTTTGACTATGATTTAATAGAGGTGCAGGCGACGTCATTCATTTATCTCGTAGAGCAAGAAAAAACACAACATTGACGTATTTCTTTAAATTCATTTAATTGGTGCGAAATAACCTAAATCTCGAAAAACCGATTTATTTTACGTTTTTCGGCTACTTAAGAGGCTCCGTTGATTTTAATCGAAATTCTAATATCTTAAGTATATTTTGCAGAGAATTTGACTTCAAAAAAATGAGTTACATTAAAAAAATTATTTTTTCTATTCTTCACAAAATGAAAAATTACAAATAAAAGTGACTANTCCTTCAATATGAACCAGTATTTTCTTAACTTTAACCTTAAGATATGTTTCTAGTCGTGGAGAACGCTTAGACAAAAGAAAATTGACTTCTGTAAAAATATAAGGTAATAATGATTAATTGGAATGTGTGTCTTCAGTTTACTAAATATTACTTAAATTTTTGCATCTTAGTAATGCATGTATAATTGACTATGTAAAAATAGTAGTTTCCTTCAATATGAACCAGTATTTTCTTAACTTTAACCTTAAGATATGTTTCTAGTCGTGGAGAACGCTTAGACAAAAGAAAATTGACTTCTGTAAAAATATAAGGTAATAATGATTAATTGGAATGTGTGTCTTCAGTTTACTAAATATTACTATGACGTTTTAGTTTTGAAACAATATTTAAAGAAATAATAATTTAGTATTTTCTTGTACAATCATTACTATTTTTTAAACTAAAGAAATCTGTTGAAAAATTTTTCCTATATCGATCAATGTACTACCAAAATAGATATTTGTATTACATGAGTTACAGAATATTTGTGCAACCACTTCTAAAGCTTGTTTTTGGATGATCAAAGCCTCATCTTATAAAATCAAGCCTACTTCTCCTAATTTTTTCACATTAAAATTTACGGAACAAACTTTCTATACTGTTAAAGTCTGATGGTAAGCGAAATATTCTATGACTCATCAGTATTTACGAAAGTAATATGGATGCTATATCAGTCTATGCCATGGATAAAACTTTTTTTTTCAGGAGAAATAAAGTAACGATCCAACAATTTTCATGGAAATTTATTTTCTAAACCTCCTGGGCCATCAATAAAAAAATAGGTATCTGTTTATTCACTTATTTAAATAATTTTTAGAATCGTGATTAACGTTTAGAGAGATTCATTATGGCCAGAGAATATAACCACCGTTTTTTCACTTTTAAAATTTTATTGAATATCCTTCTGTGTATTTAAAATTAGCCTTCTTAGATTTTCATATTAGGATGTTTAAGTAAAGTTAAAAGAGCTCATTTGACCTTTTTTTCCGGAAACATTATATAATCAATAAAATGGTTATAAATTTTGACTTGAATTCCATCTACTTGGATATTTTCTGCGATTACAAATGAGGCAGAAAATTGTCATAAAAGTTTAAAAAAGGCATTTTTTAGATTCACACCACTTCTGTTCTGACTCTTCAACTACTTTAAAAAGATTTTTCAATTTTTATGACTTAAGAACGCAAACTGGAGAAATAACGTATTTTACTGACTTAATAACTGCGTAATTAGTTTAATAGTTTATTTCTTAGTTAGCTTTTAAAGTTAATAAAAGTAATAAGTCTTTAATAAAAAGTTAAATAAATTAATAATACCAAAAGAAATGGAATCACAAAAGATTGCACATAATTTTAGTGTTCAAGCTCTAACTTGGTTGCTTGCCATAAAGTAAGGTCTCCAATAAACAAAAATTTTGAGTTAGCTTATGCTTTTAAAGACAAAGACCTAAAAAAAGAAATAAAAAAAAACGGTTCTATGAACGATCTGCTGGTCCTTTAACCTGCAAAAAATCGTGACCTTTTTGTCCACAACCTTTAGTTTTAACTAGAGGCAGAGTTTGATATTTTTTTTTAATTACTTGGTCAACAAAAAAACTGATACTAATGTAAAGGTAAAACATCATAATACTTGTTTTATAGTCGTATAATCGAATATAGTGGTAATTCGAGCATGACTTTATTTCAATAGTTAACAAAACTGCCAATATTTTGACGTCATGCTGACGCCATCCTTAAAGCAACAATGCAAGTGTTAGGACACAACACAACACTGCAAGCAGAGCGACGTAAACTCATTGCATAGTTATAAATTTACAAAAATTATTGCTTAGTAAAAACTTTTTTTTTGTAAATTTATAATTTTCTGGACATACGTAGCTTAACGAGCCATGAGCTCGAGAGGACCTTTTTATTTGAAAACAAATGAAAAGTTAATAAATACTATTAAAAGTTTAAATATTAAGCACTACAGTATTTTAATAAACATGTCACAATGTTAATATTTCTACATCGTTTAGATGACCTCTTCAGGGCAACATGGTATAAAAGTATACAACTATTAAAAGCAAATGCAAATAAGTTTATACGAATAAAACATTAAATTCAGATGAATATTAATACCAGCAGAAAGAAAACATCAATAACATTGGATAAAGTGTTCTAACAGAAATAAGTTAAACATGGCTCGTAGGTAATAAAACGATAAACAACGAGACTGCATTATTTGTGATCCTACATACCATAAGTGCAAACTTTTAAAGTAAAGTTAATGTAGAAAATTAAAGATAAGAAACTATAAAAATTAAATACTGGTTTTATGTGATGAGAAAAGACTCTACCTACTAGCTCATATTATTAGTCCGTTTGGTCATTATACGGACCATAATTATCATAGCTTTAATATACATTTGTACGAAAAAAGGGAAAATAAGTATTTAAAGCTAAGCTACTAACCTCTAAAACGCTTTTTCTTCTAAAACAAAGTCAGAATACTTCATTATTCATAAAAAAAATATAGATTTCTTTCGTGCAAGCGGATCTTGAGAAAGCCAATCTTAACATATGAAAGAGGTAGATGATTTACGATATAAATCAATTATACACTCTTATCAACTCTCGTAATCGAGGTATCTAAAAAGGAAATCAATCTAATGTCTTCTTGTTTAAGTTTGAACTACATAAGCGGATTAGAGTTATTGAAAAGTTACAGCACCTGTTCAATATTATAACTAATAATATTTAAAAAATAGAAATGCACATATCTAATATAAGTGAGAATAGACTGCCCATATTTTGAAGCGATGGGAGTCCCCAGAACTCAAGTCCTATTTGAGCAATCCATGGGGAGCAAAGACTTCTCATTGGTGTGCCACACGTCTGACGACATGTTCTTTAATTTAACTGAAAATAATTAAATCCAATTAAAAAGTAAAAATCATCATAAAACTCATTTTTTTCACAGGCCAATAGAGTTACAAGAGAGCCCAACTTTCTGCTAACACGACCCCTGATAAGTAAAAAAAGCACATTCGTGGAAAGTTATACCACATCAATTGAAACAACAAGTTAATGAAGTCACGGATGTACTTTACGGCAATTCGTGACCAAATACTGTGATCCTAAAATAAATTTGTCAAAAAAGCCCGTAACTACTTATCCATGCCATATGTAGGTGATTCAAATGAAAAAACTAATAATCATACAGACATACCTTTTTTACAGACTCAGACCATAGCCCTAGGATAAAAAGCAATGATTTACTTTATCTAAGGCAGGTCCTAAAATTTTAGCGTCAAATATATCTCTATGATTCTTAACATCTAAGATTGTTTTAACAGACTTTATAAAAGAAAACAGAATCTTTTTTCTATGTACTTTATACGCTACTTAAAGATAAGAGAGGTCTTATAAAATTGACTCCATCCAATTGATAAAGTCAACTCTGCAGATGACAACTATAAAACCACCTTTTTTTGCACAAGTAACAAGTAACTCTTTGTGATGCATCATGGCCTTTTTGATTAGCTCCAGGCAACCATAAATGATCTTATGAAAATGTAATAAGTTTTATTATCAACAGTATCACCTTTAAATGCAGACAAACAGGAGACTCTAATCTTAAAACAATCTTATTACAAATATTAGATATTATAGTAGATTTAATAGATTAAATTNTAATTTATTTGTTTCAGTTATAAATTAAATAAATAAACAGTTTTCGTAATACCATAATTTTTTTTAAAAATGTTTTTTAAAAAAACTAGGCAATTAGTATGTTTCAGCAGATTACTTTTCCAGTTCATTAGTTAAATTTAAAAAAAAATGAAATAAAGGAAGTTAAGAAATAAGAAAAAAATTAGAAGAAACAAATCAGGGGGTATTAATAGGTCATGGGACTTACGGTAAGAACGAAGTTCTTTAAACATGCGATATGTCTATTACAATTAAAAAAAAAATCTCGTTTTCTCAATCATATAGTATTTAAAAAATCGTAATTCAATCCCCATACAGTTTATTGTACATTAAACTGAACATTCAAGTACAAACAACAAATTTTTTTTATGGTACTGTTCTCTTTTATAAAGACTTTCAATAGTGTAGGTATATTCAAATTTCTACATGATCTGTCTTGTAGCTAAAAAGTTTCATATATATTTAAAAGTGCACAATTTTTTTATCAATTTATAGTTAAAATGACACTGATAAAAATTTATTTTTTCATTTATATTTTGAAATCAGCAGTTAGCGCATGGTTCGTAGAGGGACCGTAGTCCTAGTATATAACATATACTATATAAGGACACTATACATGTTTACATACTTACACATACATATATATGTCCCTACATTATGTTTCTGTCCCAGATTCTGGTTGCACCGCTCATAAAGGCTTGATAACATGGAACTTCACATCTCTATTAAGGATGCAGCTTGTACTACCAAGAGGCGTATGAATTGTTTCAAGCCTAACCTGAGATGGGCTAAGCTTGGTAGCAGATAGTAAAATTTTTCGGATACCCTTTAAACTGACGGAGATGTGGAAGCCCTGCCTGATGGCAAACAACTGGGAACGGGAAGCAGCACCAGCCAACTTAAAAAACATTCCTATGCACTTTTTCATGCGTCATTTTTATTCTGTCCTTATAATATATGGTTATTTCTGTGGAGTAGTCCACATAATCCCCCACAGCCTCCTTGAATATGAGCTAAAATTTTACCGTTTTTATCATTACTTTGAGATTTCTCACTTTCTCCTTAAAGCCCGTACAGTCCCCACAGTCCCACCACAGCCCTTCACACCACTTTTCTTGTCTTTGACAGCCCCTCACAACCCCTTCACAGCCACCACACCATTTATATATACATTATGGAACTTCGTGCCCCAAGCCCCGCCGTAAAAAGTTAAAAGTTTATTTTTATAAACCTTGAACTACTAGAAATTCATTTATATTACCTTAGTTGCATTTTTTTGAAATATTGAAAAACCGCAAATGTAGAAATCAATTTGGTTCAGTATTCCTTACAAAAATAGTGCAACAATTAGATTAAACATTATTTCTCCAAAATATCATGAAAGATTTTCTTTTAAACTTGTATTAAATGAAGGAACTGGTTGGACACTGTTCAATGATATAATAACATACAAAAGACAATTTTTTGATTGGTTTTTAATCCCAGAAATCGTTTAAAGTGATGAAATATGTAATAAATACAAAGAATAATAGTCTGAGGATTTGCCTGATAATAAAGATGATTTGGCTCTTTTACATACTGACTAAATTTTAGAATCAGAAGATAAATCATGTAAATGCTTTAATTTACATACATCAAAAAAAAAAGGAAAATAAAAAAGAAGATGTAGACGATGCTATACGTTTTAGTAAAGAAATGTTTAATTTGATGTATAAAAGTTTAAATAATGACTAGTAAAAAATATTTCATATTATTGGCCAACAAAAAAAAAAATTTTTCAATAGATGATTCAGAAGGGTCAGGAAAAACTTATTTATATGAAACGTTAATTTATTTTTCTATTTCTT
>NW_019379509.1:612596-630389 GCF_000648655.2 Copidosoma floridanum | reverse complement strand
TCAGTAAAACATTATTTTAAATAATAAATAAATAATTTAGTCAGCTATTCATTTTTATGTGATAAATTAGTTCCTTCCGAAACACAGAAATCAACGTTTTTCTTGTTACCTGTATTAAGTAATATAAAATCTTTTAACGTATTCTTTGACGTATAAATGTAACAAATTAATTTTTTATCAACAATCGACCGAAAACCAAATTCAGTTTTCCATTTAAAAAAATTTTGATACTACTAGTCATTGGCAGATAAAAAACCATGATGAGATAGTTATATAAAAAATTTTTATTAATAAGTGTTCATAACATGATATAGTCTATAGAATAGAATTTCAGGGTCGTGATCTACCTCATGCCCACGTGTCAATGACTCTATATCCCGTTACAAAAATATCATGCCTTAACAAATTGATACTTTTACTTCTGCTGTGGTATTTTAGGTAATGTGAAACTTACAACAGTTGTTATTAAATTCATGCTTTATGGTCCTCATACCAAACACTGTTTTCGTATGGTTAATTCTTGTTTAAAGTATACAAAATATTTCTAAAAACGTTCTACAAATATACTGCATTTTAAAATATAAACCAAACAAACAGTTGCATACACTTTAAAAAAACAAATAACATATCTAATATACACACTAACAAAACTTAGATAAAAGCTAAAATTTTAGAAGTTAATAAAATTGCTGTATGTTATATTCGATTTTTATTAATAAAATTCAAATATTATGTGAACATTACATGATATGCACCAATAAAAAGCCTAAAATAGGTTTATGACTTTATTTATAAGGGTAGTGACATAGCATACATTAAAAGTTTGTAAATAGAAGCCCAAGACAAAGAAGTATTTGATGAAATTAACATTTACGTTGATGCTAGATATGTTGGTTTGATGAAATCAGCTTGAAGATTGCAAGAACTCCTAATTTATGATAGAAGTAATTTAAATGTTAATTGAGCTGTTTATCTTGATAACAAAGAAAAATTTGTCTTTTAAGAAACAAATATTTAAAGCATTATGAGAAATCATAATACACATTAAATGCTTGGTTTGAACTTGATAAACATGACGACTTTGAAAAATCCATGAAGCATGTAAGCATACCAGAAAACTACATTCTTAAAAGTAAATTTAAAGCTCATAAATAAAGAAAAAATGTAATAAAAAAAATGTAATAAATAAATTAAACATTTTTTTTTAATTTCATAAAAGATTTTTTTTAGACTTGTATCAAACATAGTAGCTAGTTAGATATCATTTAAAGTTATTAGAACATATTAAGAAATGACGTATGTAATGTTCTAAGATATTGCAATTGCAATAAGTTGTATAGACTATAAAGATATCATATATGACACTTTTAAACAAGAAATTACTGTAATATTTCCATATGATCCAAGATAACTTTTTGCTTGATGTATAGTTTCAGAAAATACTTTAGGTAATAAAAATGAAAGAAATATAAAAAGCATTTTACATATTTACTCAATTTAAGAATCATGAGACAAATTCTGTAGTTGTTAAGAGGTTTTTTTGACATAAAAGCGTTGTGAAACATTTATGTACGAACAATTACTCGAAGAACAAAATTGTGTTTGTAACTTTCTAAATTTAAATACTATACATCCTTGAACAATAGAATACTGTTATAAAATAAGTATATCAAAATTTTTTATTAACAATTTTTGTATAACATGTGAGAAAACCTACTGAGCACTGAAGCTTGTTAAAAAAATTTAAGTAACTACTTATGATCTTTTATTGTTAAAAAGGATCTCTTTGAAACAAACAAATCCTACTTTTAAATAAAAACACTTCATGTTAGAGACTCATATTAATAACAAAATATTATTTTACACGGTAACTCCAGAGTAGTTATGAAAAATAATGCATATAACTTTATAAAAATGTTTAATAAAAATATAACCATTTTTTAAAATTCTTTATGAATAGTCATCTAAATCGGTGTTGCAATATACCCAAGACTTTTGTTGGGTGCTCACGGCTAGTAGGGCAATCGCAGAAGAACCGTGTTCTCTTTCTCTATGGGCGGGTAAGGAGTAGGGGAGCCTCCCTACCTTGTCATCAGCTTGGGAGTCCGTTCACTTCCCACAATTTAGATATTACTTTTGACAATAGCAACCTATGTTTCTCGATGGTTGAGTGAACAAAATGTTTTGCTTAAGCTTAAATCGTAGCTGGGTACTCTTTGAAGGTAGAGAAGTGTCGAGGATTTTCTGAGTGGACTTTCTACCTGAAAAAAATGCTTAGATGCTGTTGGTCGAGTTCTAAGGTTTTTTGATAAACTTAGGTTTCACAGAGAGCTTAGTCCATTTTTGATTCTAATGAAATTTAGTTCTTGATAAAAAAGCTTTTAATTTAAGTTACAGTAGAGGTAAAAAGAGTTAGTCCTTAGAGAACACAAATAAATAGCCCCTATATACATACATAGCTGCAGGGTTAAGATAATACACATAACCCCCTTGCACCTAACTGCTTTGGCCCCACCACCTTATTTTTCATTCATCTTTGCCCCTAAACAACCCACGAATAATTAACATAAATTGAATTGCTATCGATGCAAATTCCACCGAATAATTTTCTACACCGTAAGTCAGATAATTGTAACGAAATTTTTTGTTATGGTTAAATAAAATTATGCGTAAAAATTAGACCACTTGTAACAATTAATACATAAGGCTTTACAAATACATTTTTATTATATATAGGAAAGCTGGGTGGGAGTCAGAAGTGGAGCGGGCGGTGGAGCAGGCAGGAGCTAGCTAAAAGAAGGATTACTCAAAACATGCAAGAAAATGAAAGAATAACTACCTTATTTTGGGGGAGCAGAGGGGGAGCTGGGGGCGAGTGGGGGGAGCAAAACCTCGCTCTAACTCTTACGACTATATAATATAGGAAGATATATACATAATCTTCACTTTCATTTGCAAAGGGCTCGATGCCTACAGCAATGCCTTTAAATAGACGCCAGACGTATAATACCAAAATGTCATGTATAATTATAAGAGATGTAACACTAAGAGTGTGTAAGTGCAGAGATGCATCTGAGGTAAATCAAAACAGTCTGATGGGCCATAAGTGACGTGTCATACGTAAGCGTTACTCCCATACCTAGCTAAAAAACGGTTTACAAATAAAAATATTAAAAGTTTTAAAATACAATAAATTATTTGTACTTTACTTATGAGAGTAACAGTTCAATGTCTCTTATATATTTTGGGGTTTTGACTGCTTTTTTTTTTTTTGCTCATTTTGGTGCTGTTGATATATTTTCTGATATTCAGCGTTTTTGCATTTTTTGTTCTTTTTTACTAGAAAAATTTAGGGCTTTGACCTAAATTATTAATAATATTAGGTACATTATGAACTCTCATGTTCTATGAAAGAGTATCTCTTTCTTTAAAGATTATGGATTCTTTATGCATACAACACTATAACAAAGCCAAGCAATAATGGATCAGAGTGTGTGCCTGTTGTGTAAAGGCTTAGGTTTTGTCGTATTACATAATATGCGTACACATTGAAAAGTGTTATGCATTAAATGAGTATCATTCACGTTTGATATGATTAATCTCTACTAGTTAAAATGTTTATGCTAGCATTTGGTACTGTTATTAAATTTTGCATTTCTAAGTTAAGCTCTCAATATATTCTATGATTTTTATTATTTAATAACACACTGATACATATATATAGAAACTTCTTTTAGCGAGTATATTCTCTGAATATTAGATATAATTTAAAATTATTAATATTAGCTAACCTCCCTCTCTGTAATGTATACTGCGTAAACGTGTACACTTCCAAGTAAAAGATTATTTTAGTACACTTGCTGTATCTATTTATGGTCAGTTTGAGTTAGTTGATTATTTCCTATTAATTGAAAAAAAAAAATTTCTACAATGGCTTGAACAGATATTGCTTCAATTCTGCTCCCAAAGAGAATGACCACTTACAGAACTTTTAGACTTTCTTTAGACTTAAGCACTATAGAAAGTGCATTCTTACAGTTTGAGCCAGAATAACAAAAATTATTTAATGTAGAAGTAATTATTTGGGATGAATCTTCTGTGATACCAAAAGAAGCGTAAGAAATCCTTGATAGGACTTTAAAAGATTTATTTAGTAGTAATAAGCCTTTTGTGAATAAAATAATAAATTTATGTGGGAATTCGTCAAATTCTCCTTATAGTAAAAAACGGAAGAAAAATTACTATTGATCAAAAAACCATAAAACTATTTCGTTTTTGGCCTGTAATTAATATATTTCATTCAAAAAATGATATTTGTTCACTAAATAAAGAATTTTCTTCATTGCTTCCTGATTTGGGAAAGGCAAAATTAAAACTTTTAAAATTCCTGAGACATGAAAAACAAATAATGTATGATAGAAATTTTTATAAGTTTGGTGATAAGACCTCCTACTTCTTCTCAATGCGCTACCACAGGCCCCCTTACTACTCCGATCAGCTTCCTATGACTTAACGTAAGGTGTATTCAATTCCTCTAGTAATTTAACCTTAACAAGTTATATATCTATAGGCTCCACCCCCTGCACCCTCCGCGTGCCAATCACCCCTTTTAATGTATTATAAATGTCATTTGTTTAAAATAAGGTTTGTATTAATAATAAGTGGTAAAGGTTACATATGGCCCCCTTTTTAAAGTGAGCTGTCTGTCCTGTATGTGTCAATTGATATTTCTAAACTCTTATATGAATACATGCCCTCTGTGTGCTCTGCGCACCAATCCCCGTGATTGCAAATTAGATTTACGAAGTATGGAAAAAAACCCGAATTATATTAATTGTTACGTAAAATTCATGTATGTAAAAAATATGTATTCATCATAATTATTTACAGAAGCTTTTGACAATCACTTTTTATTTTCCCTGGCTAATAACAGCTTTTCTATGGGATTAGTAGAACACGATTTTTAAAACGATATAGATTTTAAAGAAGCATGTAACGTTATGCTGCTTTTTCAACTACGAAAATTTTTCACATGGTTTTTTATGTCTGAAAATTTTTTTGGTTATATTATTTGGAACAAATACAAAATTTTTTATTAAAGATTGTAGAGATAATTAAAATAAAGCTCTTCTACATTGAAACGAAATTTTTAATTTTGAAAATATATCTTGTAAAGATCTCAGTTTACTAGAACCAACAAAAACAAAAAAAAAAAATATTGATACTTACAATGATGATACAATATTTTGTAAACGAATTCGATGGAATGTTCTTACAAATTAGTCATGATCAACCTCGAATTTTTCGAGAAATAATAAAATTTGAAAAAAAAATTTTTTTTATCGATGGTCCTGGTGGATCTGAAAAAATGTTTCTATATGAAATATTAATTTATTAATTCATATCAATCGATAAAAAAATTCTTACAGCAGCATGGACAGGGATTGTTTNATCATTAATATTTTAATAAAATGCATTGATTGATACTATACATTACAAGTTTAAATATGTTGTTACGAAGATTATCCTAATTTAAAATGAGGTACGAGGACTTCTGCCTTTTCATGATTATAATATAGCTCAATTCTACAGTTTATTTACTTAACATTTTTAATTTAGGTGATACTCCCACGGTTATTATTATTTAATGAGTAAGTAACGTTTTAACTTGTAGATGTAGTTGTATCATGCCATATATAAACATCCTATCTTAAAAAAACGATGGGTCACGTGATGAAGCCTGTTTATTCGACGCGTGATTAGCTGAGACTGATCTTGTGCAGGTAGATTTGAAAATAAGATTTTGAAAAATCAGTGAAAAATGATTTTAATTTGTAGGTTGTTAAATATTGCACTATTACGTGATATGACAAAAACATAATTATTGTTTTCTTTTTAAATACAGAAATTAAAAGTTTGATTAAATTTTGGGGATTGGTGCGTGGAGCCCGCAGTTAGCGCAGCCCCCTAAGGTAGGAAATATTTAATGTTACAAGGTTTTAAAATAATAGTAACACAAAACCGTTTAATGCACCAAAAACCTTATACTTATAAGGGAATGAAAACAATTTGTTAATCATTAAATTATGATTTGTAATATATAATTTATAAATTTTATTACATTATAAGCATAAGTTTTGTACTTTATGATTATAATGAAAGTCCACATGTTTGATTCTTAGCGGTATGTAAACATAGATAAAAATAATTATGTTTCAAACATAGTACAATTAAATATATCGTCAATAAGTGTGACTTACACTCAATAGAAAAGGTTGTAAGAGGGACAAGGAAAATGGTGTGAAAAGGCTGTGAAGAGACAAGAAAAATGGAAGTGGGGTCAATGGGGGGTCTGTGATGGGACAAAAAATTTGGTGTAGAGACTGTTAGGGGAAGAGGTGTGTGGGGGACTGTGGGGGGCCTTATAAAAAAGTAAGATATATGTCAATTTAACGGTTAAAACAGTCAAATTCTAGCTTACGTGTGAGAGATATATATATTCAATATAATTTTCACTGACACGTACATAAGTTTTTTTTTTTTATAGTGCTTTACGTCTGATTCTCTTGTATATGTTCTTCTTAGAGCACTTAGCACTTTGAATTAAGTGAGAATTTAATAAAAAGGGCCCTAACAACTGCTTCGCGTTCGCCTATGACAATTGTTGGGTGGATCAGAAAAATCTTGAGAAACATCCCGTAGGAAAAAACCTGATCCAGAACAGCCCAGTGTATCTGCCTCATTTCCAACCTGGTCTTTAACCTCTAGACTCAGACAATGGGAAAGAGACTTGGAACACCTTACGCTCACGGTGCCAAAGTGAGAGAGAAACACCCAATTCATTCACAAAGCAAACAGCACAGGCGAAAGGTGAGACTTAAACGGTCACTTATCCAACTACTAACCACGCCAAATTCTGCTTAACTTCAGTGATCGATGGGACTGAGACTCTATCGCGAAATCATTGACTTTGTTTATGTGTATATATATATANCTCTAAGTAATAAAAAGAACTCATAAAAAATTTTTAAGTCAAAAATTAATATTCATTTGACTGATAAAGGGTTGTTAAAATTATGATGGAAAATCGGCGAAAACAAAATAGAATTTTTTAACATTCTTAAAAATTGAGTATCCAATGATGCATGTTCATGAATATTTTCTGATCTCTATAATTGTTTGATAAATAGTTTTAAACTTATATTGTATAAGGAGTACACTTATTTCTCTAATGATAAAATTCTGTGAAAATTGACTGGAGACACTAAAATTCACTACAGTGTAGATAACAGTATTTCTGAAGGATCACTACGACATGAACTAAACGTCAAAATTAGGACAACAGTAATGTAACTTATCGATCAAAGTGTATCTAAAGGACTGTGTAATGAAACAAGATTAAGAATCACTTAATTATAAAGTATTAAATAGAAAGACAAATAATAACTGAAGAAAAAAGACAAGTAATTAAAAAAAGAGTCTTCATTCCAAAATTAACTTTAAACACAAAAAGCATCTCAACATTACCTTTTATTTTGTTCAGTTAACAATTTTAAGTCATTTTGACTTTCGCAATGATAAAATGAATAAATCCTAAGGTCAAAGTCTTGATGATGTGGGATGGTATTTCAAAAAACTTTTTTTTTGTCATGGTCAATTACACGTAGCCTTATTAAGATTTTAAAATAAGAATAGCTTATTATTTAGGTAAGAAGAAAGAAAATACATAAATAGGAAATATAAGGTATGATGTAAATTATACATACCTTAAATTCTTGTTCATTCTTGGAAATGTGTTGACGAAATTAACGGCAGTATATTAGATGTCACTACGTTATTATAACNATAAATCAAAATTTACTTATAGAAAAATTTTATTATTACACATTTAAGATCATAATAATCAAATGATCAAAAACTTCTTTTAATTTCCTAATGAGTATAAAGTTTCATGTTCATTCAAATTTTTTTGTTAATACTTGTGTTGCTATTACTAACGAACAACGTAACATTGACTTTTTAAGGTGGCTCCAGCGCCTAGTGCCGTACCAAAATGGGGAGACTAAAAATTAATCATTATTTTTTTTAAAATATGGTATAAAATTATCGTAGAGACTGTTGTAAGCCATATTCTACATTTTATCAGTTACTTTAGTGAGTTAATATGAAAAAACCAAAAAGTTTTATGGTGCCCTAATTGATGAACTGTTACGGTACGCTCCTAAGTTCAAGAGTAGTTATACCTATATATACGTACTCTGCAGAATGCAGACAGCTGAAAGCTGACTTGCACTAGCAACTGTATACTTAGTCTCCGATCATTTAAAGATTTTTTTCGATAACAAGACACTTTTCTCATGTCATCGAAAACTGCGTAATAATAAATACAAGATAGTATGTTTTTTACACCTTACGGGTTATTTATATAAGTGCAGCAGTAGGTTGTATTTCGCATAAGCTTGCATTTCCTTTCTAACCCGTCTTAAAACTACAATTTTGTAAGCATGATTTCTTACAATTTTCATCGTCAACCTTAATTTTTTTTTATACGAATCGAAAGATGGGAATTCAAAGAATATAATTTAATTTTATGAACCTCGGTTGGGTTATTTATAATTTTAACATTGAGGCCACTGGAGCCACCTTAATCACAGGTATTTATATGACATGACTTAATTACTTTTATGGATAAAAACGTAACATAATAGTTGAATAGTATTAACCGTAGAAGTGTCGTCTCATTACATAAAGTTGAGTACATAACACCTTCTATCAAGCCAAGTTATAATAACGTAGTGACATCTAATATACTGCCGTTAATTTCGTCAACACATTTCCAAGAATGAACAAGAATTTAAGGTATGTATAATTTACATCATACCTTATATTTCCTATTTATGTATTTTCTTTCTTCTTACCTAAATAATAAGCTATTCTTATTTTAAAATCTTAATAAGGCTACGTGTAATTGACCATGACAAAAAAAAAGTTTTTTGAAATACCATCCCACATCATCNTAACACCATATAAGCATTATCTCATAAGTAGCTTAGAAATTTTTTCAACATTTTATTTATGTAAATTGTACATGATCATTGTATTTAAAATAACGAAAAAACGAAACAAATTTTTTAACGAGTTTTTACCTATCGTGGAGAGCATTCAAATGTTTTTTCAATTTGTGATCTAATTATAACAAAAAAACATATAATTTCATTATTTGAGGGTTTGTAGGGAGCTTATCAATGTAGTTTTCTACAAAGTTTGGGTAATACGTGAGGGAAGGTTTAAAATTTCAACCTTATGAAAATAATGAAAAACTATAATTAATTTTACTTTATTTTAAGGTCGATTAGTGGAGTGTGGAGGGCTTAAGTAGGACCTAATAATAGTTGGGAGACTACAAGGGGGCTTTGAAGAAATATTAGAAAGAAGATATATAACTTGTTAAGGTTAAATTACTAGAGAAATCAAATAAACCTTACGTTAAGTCATAGGGAGCTGATCGAAGTCGTAAGGGGGCCTGTGGTAGTGCATTGAGAAAAAGTAGTAGGTCTTATCACCAAACTCATAAAACTTGCTGTCTAATATAGAAATATATATATTAGTGGGGCTCCACCCCTCTGCACTCTCCGCCCGCCAACCCCCCTTTTATTGTGTGATAAATGTAATTTTTTCAAAATAAGGTTTGTATTAATATTTTTTAAAGCCTTAAAAAATATTAAAATCATTTGTTAGTAAGAAAATAACATGTTGAAGTATATTTTACAAAATTTAAAAGACTATGGCATTTCCGAAAATACTCCGGAATAAATTTTTTACGCTTGGGAATGATTACTGGTCTGCTTTTAAGGAAATGTGAAGAACAACCTGCTTATTTTAAATAAAAGTGGTAAAGGTTACATATGGCCCTCTTTTTTAAGTGAGCTGTCTATCCTTTATGTGTCAATTGATATTTCTAAGCTATTATATGTATACATGCCCCCTGTGTGCTCTGCGCACAAATCCCCGTAATTGCAAATTAGATTAACGAAGTTTAAAAAAACATGAATTATATTAATTGTTACTTAAAATTTGTGTCTGTAAAAAACGTATATTGATCATAATTTGTTACATAAACTTCTAACAATCACTTTTTATTTTCCCTGACTAATAACAGCTATTTCGATAGGATTAGTAAAACACGATTTTCAAAACAATATAATTTTTGAAGAAGCATGTAACGTTATGCTGCCTTGTCAACTTCGAAAATTTTTTGCATGGTTTATTATGTCTGAAAACTTTTTTCGTAATATTATTTGGAACAAATTCAAAATTTTTCATTAAAGATTGTAAAGATAATTAAAATAAAGCTCTTTTACATTTAAACGAAATTTTTATATTCTTAAAATAAGTCTTGTAAAGATCTTAGCTTACTAGAACCAACAGAAACGAAAAAAAAAAATATTAATGCTCACAATGATGATAGAATATTTTGTGAAAAAATTCGATAAAATGTTCTCACAAATCAGTCATGATCAACCTCGAATTTTTCAAGTAATAATAAAATTTTTAAAAAAATTTTTTTTCATTAATGGTCCTGGTGAATCGGGAAAAACTGTTATGTACAAAACATTCATTTGTTATTTCCTATTATTAAAAAATAAAATTCGTACAATGGCTTGGACAAGTATTGCTTCTATTCTGCTCCCAAAGAGAATGACTACTTACAGAACTTTTAGACTTCCTTTAGACGTAAGCACTATAGAAAGTGCAATCATCTAGTTTGATTTAGATAAACAAAAATAACGTAATGTAGAAGTAATTATCTGGGATAAAACTTCTATGATACCTAAAGAAGCGTAAGAAACCGTGGATAGGACTTCAAAAGATTTATCTTGTAGTAATAAGCCTTTTGAGAATAAAATAATAATTTTATGTGGANGGTCCTTAGAGAACACAAGAAAATAGCCCCTATATACATACATAGCTGCAGGGGTAAGATAATACACATAACCCCATTGCACCTAACTGCTTTGGCCCTACCACCTTATTTTTCTTTCATCTTTGCCCCCAAACAACCCACGAATAATTAACATAAATTGAATTTAAATAAATAAAGAATTTTCTTTATTGCTACTGGATATAGAGGGAGGCAAAATTAAAACTTTTATAATTCCTGAGGCATGGAAAACAAATGATGTATGTTCTAAAAATTTTAATAATAATGATGATTATTTCATAATTAAAGCTATATTAACAATTTTTCTACAGAACATTTAAATAGTATCAAAGAAGGCCTTCTTGCACATAAATTAAATTTGAAAATTAACGCTATTTTTATGTTGATACGAAACTTTAACATATCTGAAGGACTTTGCAATGGTAAAAGACTACGAATTACAAAATTATTTAAATACAACATCGAAGCTGAAATAATCACAGGTAAAAAATAAAGCAACTAAAGTCATTATTCCAAGTGTAACACAACAAACAAACAATTCGTCTCCGCTACCATTTATATTGTACAAAAAACAATTTCCATTTACGGTAGCTTCTTCTATGACTATCAATAAATCTCAAGGTCGAAGTTTTGATACCTTAGGAGTATTCCTTTGAAAACCATTATTTTCTCATGGGCAGTTATATGTTGCATTGTCTAGATATAGAAACCCAAAAAAAATTTTTATCTAAATTAAATAAGAAAACAAATCAAAAGTTAAAAATATTGTTGAAATAAAATTTTAGAGTAACAAAAAAACCATTCTATAGTTCATTACTGTTTTTTTACTTTCTTGCAAATTTTATCTGTCATCAAAAAAGCAAATTTTCGTACCGTCTAGTACCCAGATTTATGTAATTATAAACAAACCGTTTTTGTAATATGTTTTCAGATACACCATCATGGATGCAAAATTTTATCAGTGTGACAAATGTCACTCATAATTTTTAAATCAAATGTGTCTATCATCGAACGAACTAATTCACAAAAAAAATTTTTTTGTATGTGATGTGTGTAGCTTTATAATGTTAGACGAGAAACACTATTTGCGTTACACAAAGGAATGCCAAAACATTGTCAAAAATGTTAAGTGTATTAAATGCGAAAAAAGTTTCAAAAGAAGTTATCACTTACAGAGATATTTGACAAGTCATAAAAAAAAACGTTCAACAAAATATTTGTCAAAATTGTGGGAAAGGTTATGTAAGAGCAAAGCACCTTAAAAGACATTTTAGAGTATGTAATCAAAATAAACATCGTAAGTCAGATAATTGTAACGAAATTCTTTGTTATGGTCAAATAAAATTAAACGTAAAAATTAGACCACTTGTAACAATTAATACATAAGGCTTTACGAATACATTTTTACTATATATTGGAAAGCTGGGTGGGAGCNACCATAAAACTATTTCGTTTTTGGCCTGTAATTAATATATTTCATTCAAAAAATGATATTTGTTCACTAAATAAAGAATTTTCTTCATTGCTTCCTGATTTGGGAAAGGCAAAATTAAAACTTTTAAAATTCCTGAGACATGAAAAACAAATAATGTATGTTCTTAAATTTCTAATAATGATGATGATTACTTCATAAGTAAAGCAATATTAAAAATTTTTCTACAGAACATTTAAATAGTATCGAAGAAGGCCTTCCTCTACATGAATTGAATTTGAAAGATAACGCTAGTGTTATGTTGATACGAAAGTTAAACATATTTAAAGGACTTTGCAATGGTAAAAGATTACGAATTACAAAATTATTTGAATACAACATCGAAGCTAAAATAATCACAGGTAAAAAAAAAGGAACTAAAATCTTTATTCCAAGTGTATTACTACAAACAAACAATTTATCTCTGCTACCATTTATATTGTACAGAAGACAATTTCCATTTACCTTCTCTTTTTGTATAACTATCAATAAATCTCAAGGTCAAAGTTTTGATGCCTTAGGAGTATTCCTTTGAAAACCATTATTTTCTTATGGGCAATTATATGTTGCATTGTCTAGATGTAGAAACCCAAACAAAGTTTTTATCCAAATTGAATCAGAAAACAAATTTGAAATAAAAAATATCGTTTGAAATGAAATTTTAGAGCAACAAAAAAACTATTCTAAAGTTCATTACTGCTTTTTTACTTTTTTGCAAATTTTATCTGTCATCAAAAAAGCAAATTTCCGTACGGTCTAGTACCCAGATTTATGTAATTATAAACAATCCGTTTTTGTTATATGTTTTCAGATACACCATCATGGATGCAAAATTTTATCAGTGTGACAAATGTAACTCAAAATTTTTAAATCAAAAGTGTCGATCATTGCACGAAAAAGTTTACGAAAAAAAATTTTTTGTATGTGATCTGTGTAGCATTATAATGTTACACGAGAAACACTATTTGCGTCACACAAAGGAATACCAAAACATTGCCAAAAATTTTAAGTGTTTTAAATGCGAAAAAAGTTTCAAGAGAAATAATCACTTACAAAGATATTTGAGAAGTATTAAAAAAATACGTTTAACAAAATATTTGTCAAAATTGTGGTAAAGGTTATGTAAGAGCAAAGCNTTGGAAATAAAATAATAATTTTAGGTGGAGACTTTCGTCAAATTCTCCCAGTAGTAAAAAACGGAAGCAAAATTACTATTGTTCAAGAAACCATAAAATTTTCCAATTTTTGGCCTTTATCTAATATTTTTTATTTAAAAAATGATATACGTTCAATTGATGAAAAATTTTCTTCATTGCTACTGGATATAGGAGAAGACAAAATTAAAACTTTTGGAATTCCTCAGACATGGAAAACAAATGATATATGTTCTAAGATTTTTAATAATGATGATGATTCTTTCATAAGTAAGGCTATTTAAACATCTCACAATGAATACACTCATTTTTTGATCAAAAAATTTCAAATAATATCGTAGGAAAATTAGTAACGTACTATAGTATTGATAAAGTGACTCACAAAGGAGTAGATAAATCAGACGATAATATTTATATTAATTTCCCTACAGAATATTTAAATAGTATTCAAGAAGGTCTTCCTACATATGAATTGAATTTTTAAAATTAACGTTATTGTTATGTTA
This sequence comes from Copidosoma floridanum, assembly GCF_000648655.2. The sequence goes on along the minus strand of NW_019379509.1, from coordinate 616,316 downwards.
ATACGAAACTTAAGCATATCTGAAGGACTTTGCAATGGTACAAGATTACGAATTACAAAATTATTTAAATACAATATCGAAGCTGAAATAATCACAGGTGAAAAAAAAGGAAATAAAGTCCTTATTCTTAGAATAACACAACAATTCTTCTTCGCTACCACTTATATTGTACAGAAAACAATCCATTTACCTTAGCTTTTTCTATGACTATCAAAAAAGTAGGATTACTTAAAACATGCAAGAAAATGAAAGAATAACTACCTTATTTGAAGGGAGCTGAGGGGGAGCTGGGGGCGAGCGGGGGGAGCAAAATCTCGCTCTAACTCTTACGACTATATAATATAGAAAGATATATACATAATCTTCACTTCCATTTGCAATGGGTTCAGTGCCTACAGCAATGCCTTTAGATAGATGCCAGACGTATAATACCAAAATGTCATATATAGTTATAAGAGATGTAACACTAAGAGTGCGAAAGTGCAGAGATGCATCTGAGCTAATGCAAAACAGTCTGATGGGCCATAAGTGACGTGTCATACGTCAGCGTTACTCCCATACCTAGCCAAAAAACGGTTTACAAAAAAAAATATTCAAAGTTTTAAAATACAATAAACCATTAGCACTTCAACTGTGTTAGTTACAGTTCTATGTCTCTTATATATTTCGGGGTTTTGACTGCTTTTTTTTGCTTGTTTTAATGCTGTCGATATATTTTCTGATACTTAGCGTTTTTGCCTTTTTTGTTTTTTTTTACTGAGAAAATTAAGGGCTCCGAATCCAATTATTAATAATATTAGGTACATTATAAACACTTATCTTCTATGAAAGAGTATCTCTTTCTTTCAAGATCATGGATTTTGTATGCATACAACACTACAACTGAGCTAAGCAATAGTGGATCTGAGTGTGTGCCTGTTGAGTAAAGGCTCAGGTTTTGTCGTATTACAACATATGTATGCACATTTGTAAGTGTAATGCAATAAATGAGTAGCATTTACGTTTGATAAGATTAATCTCTACTAGTTAGAATGTTTATGCTAGCATTTGGTACTGTTATTAACTTTTGCATTTTTAAGTTAAGCTCGCAATATATTCTGTATTTTTTATTATTTTCTATCAGCATAAAAAAATGAAAAAAATGTATTTAACGCTAAAAAACCCACTGGCTCATCGTGACACTCAGTTTATTGGTAGCGCTAAATAACTTACTAACTGCGACTGTTTAATACCATCACACACTGTAAAAGCACACTATATGTATACACGTCCAGCTGATGAGCCATATAAGCACTAAGTTCGCTAGTGAACACACTAATACATATATATAGAAACTTCTTTTAGCGAGTATATTCTCTGAAAATCAGATATAATTTAAAATTAATAATATTAGCCACCCTTCCTTTCTGTAATGTATACTGCGTAAACGTGTACACTTTCAAGTGTAAGATTATTTTAGTACACTTGCTGTATCTATTTATGGTCAGTTTGAGTTAGTGCAGTGCTCTCTACAAAATAATCTGTACGTATATTTATATTTAAATTACTGTGAGTAACTAAGAACTGACCAGAGCTAATTATAAAATTAAAGATAAATACTAAGAAATTTTATAAATAAAAATTATTTTGGAAGGTCATCGAGGTTACGCTCCATCTTTTTTTTTGAGCATTCACACCAGAAAAAGTACAAGGATCTTTTAACGTCAAAATTTATCGAATTATTACTATAATTAAATGCAAACTAGAGTAGACTTTTTAACTGCTAAGAAATACATAAAGATGCTAGAATAATGCTAGAAATTTAAGAATTCCCCATTTAAACTGTAAGACATTGAATGCCCATATAATTTTACACTATTATGTCAGTTTATAATGGTAAAAGTCTTGGTAAAAGGAGGCTGCAAAAACTGACGCTTAGCTAACTGTTGAGAGGAAAAAAAGTATTCGTGCAAACTCCAACCATTTACTAGCCACCTTATCATGCCAACCTTTGAGATAAATCATGTATGTTTTTTCCGCTTGATGCAGTTATACGTGACACCAACTTAACAATTATTTATCAAATAAACAAATTTTCTTTTAATATAGTTAAATAACTATCTGTAAAACATACAAAACGATATTTGTTAGTTCAGCATTCATTGTTTTATTTGATTGTAGGTAAGTCCAGTTTAAGTTTGCACCCGTGAAACAAGTAAGTCTTTCAAGGTTTGAGCTTTACGAGGCTAATTTGTTAGATGTATTGATTAAAAATGTACTAGTGCATGACACGAGCAAGCATAGAGTGACATGTTGGTCAGATTTGCAGATTGTTTTTGCATGTCTGAGGACACATCCGTTACGCTGAAAGTCGTTTATGGCTAATCAGGTGCGTGACATTCTTGCTGAGGCTTCGAATGCTTTCTGGTTGTACGTTAACTCTTTTAATAATCTAGCTGTTTCACAAAAAAAGTTTGACTCTGTCGTGCTTTAGGGTTTGTTCCATTTTGTGTTAGGGGCCCAGAGTGGTTGGAATAGGTTTATTGAAGTGGCCACTATCAAGATTTAATTCAGCTAAAAATACTAAGGTAGAGAAGTGTCGAGGATTTTCTGAGTGGACTTTCTACCTGGAAAAAAGGCTTAGATGCTGTTGGTCGAGTTCTAAGGTTTTTTGATTAACTCAGGTTTCACAGAGAGCTTAGTCCATTTTTGATTCTAATGAAATTTAGTTCTTAATAAAAAAGCTTTTAATTTAAGTTACAGTAGAGGTAAGAATAGTTGGTCCTTAGAGAACACAAGAAAATAGCCCCTATATACATACATAGCTGCAGGGGTAAGATAATACACATAACCCCATTGCACCTAACTGCTTTGGCCCTACCACCTTATTTTTCTTTCATCTTTGCCCCCAAACAACCCACGAATAATTAACATAAATTGAATTGCTATCGATGCAAATTCAACCGAATAATTTTCTTCACACAATTTTTAGAGCTTCCCTGCAACCTCACTACATTCACTCACAAGACTAGAAAAAACTCTATTAATTTTTCCATCATTCTAACACAATAAAATTCTCGTTATTTTTGGGATGCCCCGCACTCCCAACTAAAATTAAAATATCTTCTTTGACCTTTTTTCAGCCCCCATGCTTAATAATCATACACTTTATACGACCCTCCACCGTTTCCTCAAATAATGGATAATTGACTTCTTTTATTTAAATTCAATATAAAAATTTGCTATTTTCTAATCGTTTCTCTGCGTTAACCTTATTTTAAATTTAGTTAGTAAATATTGCGATTGCATTCATGTAAGAAATAAAAATGGCTGTAGTAAGTCGACGTTTAAAGCATTACCTCATGCAGTTTTTTGTCAAAACTACAGTTTTTTGAAAAATAATAAATTAATATGTAAAAATTGTGTTTTAAAATTAAAATGAAATTGAGAATTTATAAAACTTGTCCAGATACTTAAAAACATCTGTACATTTTTTGGATTAATAAAATCAAAATCTTATAATACAATTCCCATTGAAAATCCTAATTTTAAATAAGACTGAAAAATTTAACAAATCACTCATTGAAAAGAACAAGAAGATAGGATTGGGTAAAGGGTCTATTTATACGAAATTCACGTCAATATGTCGATATTATACAGTACAGATTATACCTGAAATAGTGTTTGAATAGTAATATTATCATTAACGTGGATGTTATTAGCCCTATATCTACGAAAATG
>NW_019379509.1:597336-607738 GCF_000648655.2 Copidosoma floridanum | reverse complement strand
TGTATTTGTAGCTTTCTAAATTTAAATACTTTATATCCTTAAACAATAAAATACCGTTATAAGATAAGTATATTAAAATTTTTTATTAATAATTATTGTATAACATGTGAGAAAACCTACTGAACACTAAAGCTTGTTAAAAAAATTTAATTCACTACTTATGATCTTTAATAGTTAAAAAGAATCTCTTTGAAACAAAAAAATCCTACTTTTGAATAAAAACACTTTATGTTAAAGACTCATATTATTAACAAAATATTATTTTACACACTAACTCCAAAGTAATTATTAAAAGTAATGTATATATCTTTATAAAAATGTTTAATAAAAGTTTAACCATTTTTTAAAATTCTTTATAAATAGTCATCTAAATCGGTGTTGCAATATACCCAAGACTTCTCTTGGGTGCTCTAGGTTAGTAGGGCAAGCGCAGAAGAACCGTGTTCTCTTTCTCTATGGGCAGGTAAGAAATAGAGGAGCCTCTCTACCTTGTCATTAGCTTGAGGACCCGTTCACTTCTCAAAATTTAGATATTACTTTTGACAATAGCAACCTATGTCTCTCGATGGTTAAGTGGACAAAATGTTTTGCTTAAGCTTGACTCGTAGCTGGGTACTCTTTGATTCCTGATCATGTTATAATTTTTTTATTTCCTATTATTATTATTCATATTATTATTGATATTTTTGTTATTATTATAAAAAATATTAATAATTGAAGCAGTGATAAAATGCACAATAAAAATACTAAAATATGGAGATACATTTTTCTCACTACTTTGCTGTAAGTATTGGGGATAGTTTTTTTTTTTTTTAATTCAGAAATAGTTTAATTACTAAGAAAGAAATGATAAATCTAAGACTTCAACTTACAATATATTGACAAAAATTAAGTAACTTAAGTGGTTATTAACGTTACTCTGATAAACAACAACTATTTTATACAAACACTTATAACACACAATTTCATTAGATATCTCTAACGTAAACTTATTTAAATAGTATCAGAAAAATCTTAGATTTTTAAAAAGAACTGTAAAATAATACAAATTTACTGACTAATTAACACTTTCAAAATAGACTGATAAAGTGAAAGATAATTAATAAATAAATCAATGAAATTCTGTTACATATAATTAGAATAAAAATAATTACTTATCTTATTACAAATTTTTCAATTAAATAGCAATCGATACTTGATAAAGCAGTATTTTTACAGACCCAAAGTATTTAAAATCATAGTTTTGAAAATAAAAAACACATATTGAATCTTGTACTTTGTTGTGAACATAGCTAAGAGCTTATTTCACATGGAATACATAAACTATAGAAGATATTTTAAACTAAATCAGTCCAAAGCTAAAAAAATTTCAAAACAATCAACTGATTACAAGTTGCCTTGAACTTTAATTTTTGAATACTGTTAAATCAAGTTTATTTATTTTAGTGTTAAATAAATCAAGATGCTCTTTTGAGATTTTTAACTGATTGCATTAATACTTTTATTAAAAAAACAAAATCAAATGAAATAAATCGCGTTAAGTTAATGAATTTCCATTTTGTTTTATTTCTTAGGTTTCATGTCTGTTATAATCCAAAGAATTCTTTTCTCCTTGGCGTTTAAATGCAGAAAAGATAAAATTACTTTAATTAGAATATTTTAATTTTAAAACTTTAAATTTGTATTTTCTTAGCGTGTGTTTCTATGGATTCTTAACTCTTGATGTATACATATTGTCATCGATGTATGTATGAATCTTGCATAGAATTGTAACGATTAATTTGTTTATGTACTAATAATAAACTACAGCACAAATTAGCTATGACTCAGTCAGAGTTACGCAAAAGTTTATTTTTTAAAACTGATAAGTTGTTCATAAATCTCTTTATAGCTGCTTAATTTTTATTACGCATTTGCAGTTCAATTTGTAGCTAGATGACTTCCTTCTTAGTGATTAAATTATTTCTTAATTTTTTTTTAAAAAAAAGGAACGCGTCCTCATATTTACCACAAGATGGTTAAAAAAGATTATCTCCTAATTTTAGTATTTTTGTTGAGCATTTAATTATGGCTNATGGTTATGATAAAGACGATAATGGTAATAATGATAATGATGATGATGATAGTAACAATAATTATTATCACAATAATAGTAACAACAATAGTAATAATAATAGTAACAATAATAGTAATAATGATAGAAAAAAATGTCATGGTCAGGAATCAAAAAGCATCCAGGTACTTGTCAAGCGTTAGCAAAACGCTTAGTCTACTTGACCACAGAAGTAATATTTAAGTTGTGAGAAGTGGGTGGGGCTTAAGTTAAAGGCTAGGTAGGGGGGCTCCGTTATTTCTACTTGCCCAGTGAGAGAGAGAGCATGGTTCTTCTGCAGTCGCGTTACTAGCTGAGAGCACCTAAGAGAAGTCTGGGGTATATTACAACACTGAACTAAATTGATGAAATATTATTTACAACTGAAATAAGTATATAGTCATTATTTTTGATACTTGAAAAAGTCACACATAGTTGGCATTAAGAGAATACTGGTTATCGTAAGTATCAGTGAACAAAATTGTTAATAGTCGTAGCATATGTCGTGACTACAAATAATTGCCTGTTATATAAGATAGAAAGTTGTTAAGAGGTTTTTCTGGGGTTTAATGTTATTCTTCAGATAAAAACTGAATGTTTAAATTTTTCTCAAGTTATTGTGTCTTCTTTTACTACTTTGTATTTTAGTGATTACGTAATGAGTAATCGAGTACCATTACATAAGCTGTCTGATTTATTTAGATTTCTAATTAGCATTAATATAGTACTCATTTTTAAACTGATTTTATTAAGTTGTCAATGTCTACGGATACTATTTCAAATATCTATTGAATAATCAATGCAATTGTCTGAGCGTTATTTTTAGGTATAAACCAAAATTTGAACTTTGATAATGAGGTATTGATAGTCATAGCAAATCTCGCAACTCTTATGAATCGCCCTACGAAGCAAGATAAAAGGTTGTGCAAAAGTTTTTCTAGTGTTTAAAGTTATTCTTAAGATAAAATGTTTGTTGTGTCCTATTGCTTTTTTAGTAATCTTTTTTTCTGCATTATATTTCCATAACTTCACAGACCTCTCCGTGCGCTGTGTTATCTATGTTGGAATTGGTTTGAGTTTTTTCAGTTGATATTTAAAGAATTTTTTTGAAAAGGTTATTTACTTATTATGTTATGTTAACCTAACACTATTAACATAACAACTATTTTGACCACTAAATATCTAATTACGTAGATTACGTGATATCGTGTTTTTATTATAAGAATAAAAAGTCAGTTCTTATTTTAAAATCATAAGTACCCATAAAACTAACAATTTAATGGTTTTTGGGATAGTAAGACTTACATATATCTGTTTTATACATTTCAGAATTTAACAACAATCTTTACCTAAAATAATTCACAGAGGTAGTAGAGGATGCCTGTAAAAATCAGGTAACTGGTGTACGGGTAGAATAAATATATTAAAAAAATTAATAAATAAGTAAATACATATGCATATATACATACATATATGCATATATGTACTCACTCATTGGTACCCTACCTTTCTTTGTGGTCCTGTGCATTATTAGTATTAACAATATTAGTGGAAGTACTGTTCATTACCTAGTACATATTTTTGTTTATTTCTGATCCTTGTCTAATAATTTCTTTAAATTAACAAAAAAATAAAATTTGCAGAGAAGAGAATATCAAATCTTAAAAAACCTGTGAAACTGTGAAAGTCAAGAAATGGCAGCTGAAATACGCAAGAATTATAATTTGTACCTTCAGATAAGTGACAGTATCTGTTTTTGTTGTTGCAGAAAATTTAGGACAATGGACTCCAAAAAAAACGCAGAAATTTCAAACAAAAAGTCGATATTAGCTGTACCTAAAACAGTACTAGAATACATGGTCAAAGAAGGAACTGAAGAATTTCAAAGATCTGAAGAAAAAAAGACAGTCGCACCTCAACTTAGTAGTGAAAAATTAAGTGAGGTGACTCTTACGCCATCTGAGTTTTCACAATCTAGTAATGGCTCAGTGTAGTTACCACCTATTGAAAAATCTATAGATAAAGTCGAGATGTTTTTTCCAAGAACATCTGCAAATAAAAGTGTTTGTTTTATTTGTAAATCAAAAGAAAACCTTCTAGATGTGCCATTCAACGCAAGAATTCTAGTTTTTACTATAAGAAAAACTTTCATTCTAAGGAGAAACAGATGTTGCTCTGATCACCTTATAAAATCTCGATTCTACGAAGAAGAAATTAAAAAAATTCAAGTTTACTCGAATGTTTGTTTTATAGAAGTTATGGGAATAAATTAATTCCTTGATAAATTAAGTGACAAAACCAATCATCAACTTTACAATGCTATGGGTGACTTTGGACTTTCTGACGAACACGTCAAGTCACTAACAGGTTAAACATGGGAAAATATCGAGCAGTTGAAAAGTTTGATGCCTACCATGAGAAACACAGACAATCGTAATACTACTCAAGCTTTAGTAACGTTTTTATTCAAATTAGGAACTGGAAACTCCGATAACGTTATATCTGCGATTTTAAACATTGGAGAAAATCAAGTTAACAGAAGTATTAACTCTGTTTTGAAAAGTTTTGAGAAAGAATTACCTTCATTATTTGGAATGAAATCGAAGAGTCGAGAGTATTTGTTAAAGAAAACATCTCTGACTGCAAGAAAACTATACAATTTATATAATGATCAGTTGGCTATAATTTGTGATGGGACATACTTGCGCCATGAAAAAAGTAGTAACAATGCTTATCAGCGAAAGTCATATTCTGGGCAAAAGGAGACATCGCTCTGTAAGCTTTTTACGATATGTACGACAAATGGTTTCGTAATAGATGTGGCTGGTCCATTCAATGCAAACAAAAACGACGCTCAAATTTTAGAGCATCTGTTAAAAGACCCAAATGGGATTAGTAGCATTTTAAAGAAAGGTGATGTATATTTTTTAGATCAAGGTTTTCGCAATGCGAAGAATGGGCTAGAGGAACGAGGGTATAAAGTTTTCGTGCCTTCTTTCAAAGGAAAAAAAATTTAACTCACAGCTGAAGAAGCAAATCAATCTCGATTCGTAACATAAAATTCGATGGGTAGTTTGAAGCTGTTCACGGGATTGTTGCACAAAAATGTAAATTATTGCATCATCAACTACATAACACACAATTACACAGGGCAGCCTTATATTGCAAAATAGCTTGCTTTTTGCTTAATTTTTGGCAAGAGACTGAACTCTGATTTTGAAAAAGTAAATGACGTGATAAGAAGAATGAATGAAACTAATAACAACCAGAACACTTTAGCTATTGAAGTTGAAGAAAAAAATTAGATTAAAAAAAGGGTTTCATTCAGTGAAATATCATCTGAAGATTTGTTAGAATTTCCTGAAATGACTTTGAGTAATTTAGAAATATTTTTCACAGGCTCTTACCAGTTAAAGCAAGCTGTATCTTATTAGGCTCAAATTATGCAAAAAAATAATACTCTTAAGTTAAGCTACGCAAAAAAAGATACTAACATTTTGAAATTTGAGGTTCAGTCAAGACACATAAATGCAAAAATTTATAAAAGTTATGTTCATTACGTACCTAATACCGTAGGTATTGAAGGAATAAGACGTTACTGCTGTAACTGTGCTAATGGTAACAGAACCATAGGATGTTGCTTTCACGTAGCTACTGTTATCTACTTCTTAACATACGCCAGATATCAATCGAAAATAATAAGACCAATAAAAGTTCTTACAAAATTGTTTGACTTAAAGAAAGTTTACCCAGTAATACAGGAAGACAGTGACGAAGAGGATTAAAAATAATAAAATGTAATATCTTGAAATGTATATAAGAACGAATTCGTATTTTTTAAAGCTGAAATTAAATAAAAAAGTATTTAGTACATATATGTGAAGTTTTCAGTAATCTAAATTAAAAACACATTTCTTTTGTCATAAAAAATATGATCATTTGTACATCTTACATTGTTAAGCTGAATTAATTAAAACTATCGTTTGTTTTGGGTTTTGAGGTTAGTTCTACCACTTGAAAAACTCTGAAAAATTTGAAAAAGTACAATTTGTCGCAAAAACATAAATCCATCAAGAATCAGTCTTTTGAAAACCGATAAAATGGATTACATGCTGAAATCAGGTGAAAATAACGGTTTTTAGGATTCTTAGGTTAGTTCCACCACCTACAAAAATATGAAAAAATATATGAAAGTTGTATTTTTCTAGCTCTATAAGAAGAAAATATCTACTTGCCTGCACTTTTATAAGATCATGGTCAAAATCGCGTTTCAAAGGTTAAATGATTTTTTTAGAAGTTATGTCGACCGTGGGTGACCTTGGAAAAAATTCTACGCAAGAGAATTTACATTTTCTATACACATAAGTTTTTTTAAATTCCCTGGATTGTAAGAACCCAAGATAAGAAACAAACAGTCGTTTTTTTGTTGTAATTTTTCATTTTGTGAAGGTAAGAACAAAAAATTTTTCCAATGTAACGCTTTTTTTTAAAGTTATATTCTCTGCAAAATTTACTGAGGATATCAGAATTCTGATTTAAATTAAAGAAGGCTCTTAAGTAGCTGAAAAACGTAAAATAAATAGTTTTTTTAAATTCTTTGGATTGTAAGAACTCAAGATGAGAAACAAATAGTCACTTTTTTTTGTAATTTTTAATTTTGTGACGGATAGACAAAAAATTTTTCCAATGCAACGCATTTTTTTAAGTAATATTGTCTGCAAAATTTACTAAGGATATTAGAATTCTGATTAAAATCAAAGAAGGCTCTTAAGTAGCTGAAAAACGTAAAATAAATCGGTTTTTCGAATTTTAGATTATGTCGCACCAATTATATAAATTTCAAAAAATACGTAGAAGTTGTGTTTTTTCTTGCTTTACAAGATAGATCAATGACGTGGCCTGCACCTTTATTGGATCATAGTAAAAATTGCGATCTAAAGCTTAGAAAATTTTTTTTTAGGTTGTTTTGTTCTTGGATGACCTTGAAAAAAATTTTATACAAAAGAAATAATATTTGCTATACTGCTGAATTTTTCCAGATTTTTTTTAAGTTTGGACGCCGAGAAAAGAAATTAAATGTAATAAACACGGTTTTTATGGTCTCTAGCAAGGGACAAAATTTTTTTGGTCTCGGACCCAGTTGACCCTTTATTTATAGCCCTAAAAAACAGTTAGACACTGTTAAAACGAAAAAATTTAATTTAGGGTATTTTGCTGTGCTTAATGAGGGGTACCCTTTAATAACATGCTTAAAAAGTGTTTTCTAGGTCAAATTCTTAAATTGCATTTGTAATTGTTATTAAATATAGAGAAGTCGTTAGGTTTTATATAAACTGAATTAACGTTGCACATATATGAAATAATACATAAATATACTCCAACATTTTATAGTTCTCTCGATGGGGCTTTCCAGATCCCCCACTAAAGTTTCCCTCTCTCTTTGAACCATCAGTGCCATGTCTATTGCTTTCTTACTCACTTGTATCAAGTACTTTTGTTTTACTGCTCCACCAATACCACTAACCAATTTTTAGGAGCTCCTCACATGCTTCATCATCACGAATCCCGCCACTTTTAACAACAGTTACTATATAAGCTGCTTCCTTAACTGAATTTCTTTGCTTTGACTTAACTGTTATTATTTTCCTAAAGGCCACTGTTTATATTTTTAACATTTTTTTAAGAAACTAACTCTCTCATGATATGTTAAAAAAGAAAAAACATTGTTATAATATGCCATGATTCCTGGTCATAGCAATAAAAGAAATTTCTATACTTCTAAACTTTCTTTAAAATATTTTAAGTAATGATGTAACACCCTTACAAATACGGTCTCAAATGTAACTGAAAAAATTTGTATAAATTTAACTATTAGTAATACCATCTTTATAAGTTTTTATAAACCTTACCATAAAAAAATAGTATATTCTCGTTCAGTTTACCAGAAAAACTACCTCTCAGCGGAATAAAAACTTATGCAAATTTGAGGTTGTTATTAGCAAAGGTAACATTGTATGGACACTATGATAATGTCTAATATTTTAAAAGAAGGAAATAGTTTCTGCATTCTTGTTTTTAAATAATCTTATTATAAATAGTTAACAATGAACTTTCCATATTACACAGTAACACATAACTTTAGCATGACAAAGATGTGAGTTCAACAGCTATTATCCAAGTAAGAATTTATAGAAAACTTCAATAATGTAACACAAAAATATCATTTAAAAAATTTTTTTCTTATAGTTTTTCCATAGTGAGACAATCACTTCACAGAAGGTATAACATAGAAAAATATGCATTACAGTGTTTACCGCTGGTTAATATGTGAGTAACACTAAGTTACTAAAAAAAATAAGAAATAAATGTTTTATTTTCAAAAAGCTTTTTATTTCGTAATTGTGCTAATTTTATATTATCTTGTATCTTTCTGACATCAAATATTTAAATACTGTAAGATATTTTTTAGTCAAGGCATTATTCTGATAATGTTAGTCGTTAATAAGTTACTTATGAACAGTTACCTGTATTATCTTGAGTAATGAATCACAGTGTTGTTTAGGTGTATTTATGATTTGTTAAGAATTTTAAACATTCTTTATACCAAATTAATAAATGTAGTGAGTAGGGAGGTCCAGCTTACCCTGTACATATACTTAATTTTATCTGATTACGTATTCTCAAGTATGGGTCATTATAGAAAATCGTCTAGTTTACCTACGGCTAAAAAGAAAAGAATTTCGTTTTACACTTTACACTCTATGTAGAAAATTGTTACTGTTATTTCAATTCTGAAAATTATTGGCAACTGCAAAAAAAAGATAAAAACATAAGCCTTTTTTAATACTAGACAATATGATGTTTCATAAGATTATACACCAAAAAACATATGAATATGAAAGAAGTTTTTATTACTTAAAGCTTTATTTCTATTCGAAGTGAATTATGAATTCTAAGATCGTTACTTTTATAGCTAAGAATATATAGACTACTAAAATGTATACGATACTATTTAAACGTATATTCTAAATTCAAACAAGTCTGATAAGCCCATAAATCACATATCCAAGATTATTTCACGATTTTTAAAAAAATAAGTCTTGATTTTTGATACATCATTATCGTTTGAATCTTTATCTTCTAACTTATGTTGTTCTCAACTTTTTTTGAGAAATAAGTGGCAGATACCATAGTGTTGTCAACATAGCGTAGTGTGGAAAGTTAGAAACCATAGAGAAATAAGCTTGAGTGTTGGTAGAAGATAAAAAAGAACTATTCTTACAACGTTTCCTGAACATTATTACTATTCAATAGTAACACGCCTATGATTTTTAATTTCTCACGATGTACTACGTTAGTAACCCTGCAGTACCAGCAGCTAACGTCTTGTAGAATGTATTAAGTGGCACGTTCACTTTTCATATTTTGTGTATAAACTAATAAATAACTATGCTGCTTAAGAATGTGAGAAATAATTATATAATCAGGTAAGTTTGAATTAACTACGTCATGCAATATTGTAGTAATAGTTGATCAAAGATTTAAGATCGATAATAAGCTAACCCAGTAAACATTGTTTTCCGTACAAAATATTTCTTGTAATTATGTTAGTGGTCAAATAAAAAATATCTTACTATTTGTAATTGTCAGGGAATCTGGTCTATGACTTAAAGAGATATGATGTGCTGCGAATGGTGATGGCCTTTAATAATATCAAATTATTAAACATTCATTTATCAAATCGACTGTATATCATTAGCTTTACTTGTGAATGAATTTTTTTTATCACTTGTTCTGCTAAACAAAAATGAAAAAAAAAATATTAACTTGCTAGTGCAACAAAGCACATAATATTTTTTTGAAGTCCATTATATATACTTATGGGGCTCTGCCCGCTGCGCGCTTCGTGCGTCAACCCCCGGCGTAAAAGTGCTCAAGTTTTTTCCGTAAATCTTTAATTACTTGGAATTTAACTGTATTACTTTTATTCTAATTTTTTAACAATATTAAAAAACCGTAAATGTAAGAATTAATTAATTTTAGTATTTTCATCATGTACAGTGATAAATATTTAAAATTTCAATGCACATACTACATTTTTATTGATGAATTTCAGAAAATATCATAAAATCTGCATGTGGTTTCATTTTTCTTCGAAATACGCTTTCATCAAAATTCTAAAATAAAAAATAGGGTTTATGGTACAATTGTTGAAATTAAAAGCTTTTTAGATTCATTTGATGTTCACGTTATAGTTAATTTTTTGAACAACAATATTTAAACGAATGGAAATTTAAATAGTAATTTAAA
>NW_019379509.1:543893-590530 GCF_000648655.2 Copidosoma floridanum | reverse complement strand
AACTTATTCTAAATTTTAAAATTAGAAATCAATACTCGTTTTTCTGATAAAGAATTTTTAAAACTATTTTTAGAAATTATAGAATGGGAAATACAAACTTTTAATATTCCTAAAAATTGGATCTCAAATAATGTATGTTCTTAAATATTTTCTAATATCTGCAATTGTCCGATGAATCACAGTGTTATACATAAATTGCATAACGAGAACACCTTTGATTTAAATAATAAAATTCTTAAAAAATTAGATAAATAAATTAAAACTTGCTAAATTATAGTATATAGTATATTATAGATCATGCATCTTATGAAGGGATGAATATATTTGACGATAATGTTTGTTTAAATTTTCTGGTGTTAATGTTTAACAATATTCGTGAAAGATTGCCACTTCATAAACTAAATCTAAAAGTTGGTACAACAGTAATGTAACTAAGATATTTAAGTATATCAGATGACATCTGTAATGAAATGCGCTTACAAATAACAAAATTATTACAGTATGATATAGAGTGAAAAACAATAGCTGGAGAAAAAATTGGAAATAGAGTTTTTATTAAAAAAAAAAACTTTTAACACAGAAAACTCCTTAACATTGACTTTCATTTTGTATGGTAAACAATTTCCAATTGTTGTGGTGTTTGCTATGACAATAAACAAATCTCTAGGTCAAATTTGTAATAGTGTAGGTTTGTATTGAAAAAAATCCTTATTTACTCATGGTCAATCATATGTGGCTTTTTCAAGATACAAGGATAAAAATAATTTATTTGTTAAAGTAGAAAGGTAAATAAACACGGAAATAAAAAATATAGTTTGGAAAGAGATTTTCACATAATTTATTGACTGTACTGAATCATTTTTATAGATAAGTTGGCAATATTAATGGCAATAAATTGAAAGTTATTTATGAATATATTATTATTTAACAAGTGCACATGACGTGAATTATTTTTTTAAGATGATAATTTTTGTTGAAAACATTTAGTTTTAAATTTTTTGGTGTAAAAAATCTCTAATTTTTTAAAGAAAATTTTTCAAAGTATAACGGCTTTGTATACATGTTATAAAAAAATTGTTATAGCTTTTTTCAAAACATTCAGTCAATTTTATCATACCTTATGTTTTAAATATTAGTTGTACAGTTAAATTTTAATTTATGGATTTACAAAATTAAAATACAACAAGAATTATTTCATAATACGTATACGTTAAAGCATTAAGTAAGAGACAGGCGGGTTCTTTGAATTAAGATTATATATATATATATCTATACATACATACGAAATTTTGATACTTTTAAAACATGTATGCATTGATAATTTTACATAAATCAAGTATATATCTGAATTTACGATTGGGTGCGGGGAGTTCTGTCTCTTCATGGTTATGATAAAGCTTAATTTAATAGGTTATTCACTTAACCTTTTTTAATTAGGCGATACTACTACAGTTATTATTATTAAATATTTATGTAACGTTTAAATTTGTAGATGTAGTTGTATTATGTCATATATTTTATGTACACAAAAAAAAATAATGAATATCGTATTGTTTTAAAATAATAGTAACACAAAAAACGTTAAATGCACTGAGAACGTAATACTTATCAATGAATCGCAACAATTTGATGATCATTATATTATATTAATTTTTAATAAATTATTTATTCACATTATTACCTTAATTAACATGGATCTCATGTTCTATCTATATGTATAAATTCTATCTATTTGCCTTCTTGGCGGTGTCGTAAAATAGATGAAAATAATTGTTTTCAAAACTAAGTGAAATTAATATTTATTGTTAATAAGGATGATTCATACTTAATAGAAAAAGTTGTGAGAGGGTAAGAAAAATGGTGTGGTAAGGCTTTGAAAGTCAAGAAAAGTAGTGTTGGGTGCTGTAGGGGTACAAGAAAAAATGAGAAATCTCGATTTAAAGGTAAAACTGTTGAATTTTTAGATTATTTGTGAAGGGTCTGTGGGGGGTCTGTGGAAGGGATGTGGGGGGCTGTGGGGGGATATGTGGAATACCCCACACAAATAACTATATAATGTATGAATACATATATAAGCAGGTATTGTTTGGCTTTGAAACTTGTTCATACCATTGTCAATGCCAATCTAATTAGAAAATAAATCCGTTATAAATCAATTGCTTCATCAGTGAAAACAAAGGTATTTGTGGTAGTAATACATTTTTATCTAATAACTTTCCATTCAGAATGCTAATTGTAAAAAAAGTCTTTCATCAATTTTTTTATGACTGATTGAAGCTTATTAACTTTATTGCACAGCCTTGGTTGGTTAAGACTACGAAGTCAAATAACTAACTTTCAGTTGTAAAAGGTGCACTGGCATGCCCAACAAATTCAGTGAGCTAAGAAACTGTGGGTGGTTTTTTACAGGTTTGTTAGTATTGTGAGCTTTATGAACAGATTGCATTATACTGAGTTTTCTGTCAGCAACTGTTATATTTCAAAATTTCCAAGACGTCCAAATTTGTCGCTGCTCGAATTGCTTTTTTTTGCCAGCCACTTTTAATTTATTTTAAGGCGTAAGTCTTTATACAGTGCACATTGTTCTCTATGCATTTTTTATGTATCTTAAAATTACCCTGGAGCGATGACATAAACCTACAACTGATGCAGATAAAAGCACTTAGTCTGTCTTGAATTAAATGTCAAAGAATTGCTTCAATCCAATGTGTTTGATATAAGTCAACTAGGGCATGCAATAATCAGTGTGCTTTGCTCCAGTGGCACCAGCTCCAGTGGTGGCATTGGAATCCAGCAGAAGCACTGCCTTACCATATCTAGAGCCTCCAATCCAACATTCTCGAGTTTTATTGATCTCTACAGCCAATCCAAAATTCCTGTAGAGGACTCTCACCCACCCCAACTCCCTTGCGCTATTTAAAACCACCCACCCTAATAGGCTGCTTTTAACACACTTCCTACTTGTTTATTTTGGCCAGTGTAGCCAAATTAAATACAAAAGTTTTGGCTTGTTGATTATTAAAACTCGTTGCACCACCTTCCTTGTACGTTTTAAGAGTTTTAAGCTAAATTTATTGCACTATTTTGCTGTATTGGTTATGCCTTATTTAAGAATGTATCTATAAATGTCGATTAAAAATAAGTAATGATTAGGTTCATAACAAATGAAGTACTTTTACCGAGATCCCGTTGTTTAATATTTATGCCGTATCTATCTTGCACCTTCCAGAATATACATGGATATTGATGTACGAAAAGTGTGTATCAGTGACGATTTTGAAACTATCATTTTTTTTTCGAGTCAGGCCTTTTGCATAGCTAAAGAGTCGCTAACCATGATTTGAGTAACTTTGTGAGCTATACGTACATTGAATGTACGAATATAATCTCCATCCCGGATTTTGTTACGATTAATGGCGATAATGTAATTGTCATATTAAAATTCATGTCAATGTAATGTGAATAATTTTAACGATGTATTATTCTTATTCAATAAATTATCCAGCACATCAATGATACGTTTGACAGAAGGTTAATTATGGTTTTTGTAGCCACAATGGGCATCTTTGCAATTGGCAAGTGCGTTTCTGTCTTTACCACATATTAAGTTAATTTGGAAAAGTATGTATGTTTTGTTTAACATTGTAAGCAATGAGCTTACTTTATTATAAATTGGGCCTTTCTTTTTAAATGTTGAATGAAACTGTTGACAATTTGCATTATTATTTTTTAAAATGATTGATGCTTTAAGCGATATTATCTGAAAACATTAATTGAATGTTTGAATGAACTGCAGAAGTAGGATAGCATCTGGTTGGTTGATGTATTAATGGTTTAGGTTGTATTTTAATTTCTGGTAGTTACACTTTTGGTGATGCACAACACGTTCTGGCTGGCTTATTTTAGAATTTAAGCGCATGACAAAGTAGAAATTTTTTTCCATAGTATTAATCACCACGCTTAAATAAGTATAACGTATAATTTTAGGCTCATACTAAAATTCAATACGATAAAATAATTCAGATGTTTATTACTACTACACTTGATGGCGTTTTTAGTCATTTTCTCTGTGCTTATTAAATACAATCAATGCGCTTGTCTTTGTGAAAATCGTCTTTTTCAAACTCTTAACATTTCGCAGCTCCTAATCATTTGAAATATTGACTTGAATCATTAACGACCAATATAATATTGTATACAAAAAAGACTACAACATTACTATGTTTACATTTAGTACTTCATTTTAGCTGTACTCTGCAGGCCAATATGCCTCTGCATACACGTTAATGTAGGTATGTTAATGGGCACCCGTTAAAAAATTAACTACAGATAACAGTTAGAGTTAGTAATAACTGACTGTAATAAAAGCATTTATCATATATTTACTTAGAAGATGAATAAAGCATATGTTCACTTGTATCAAAAAATTGGAAAAATTGAATTTGCTTCAATTTTATAATTCAGAACCCCCAAAAAAGCCTATAGTTGGCATTAACATATTTTTGCAGTTTTGTAGAGTCTCATGCATTACTATTAGCTTTTTATTTTGTAGAAAGGCTATAAAGGGACTGTGAAGCATTAGTAACCTGTGAAATACTGATAAACATATAATAGTCATGTTTCTCTTGGTAAGTTTTTGTATATCTGTTAATAATCATTTTGTATCAAATTATAGTACACTTTTATCGTAACATCTGAAAAACATTCGTACATATTTGTTCTTAAAACTCAGTAATTCTTATTACACAGATTTTTATGAAAAAAAGAAAGATGAAAGTATCCAAAGGTTCTATTGACCAACTTTTGTAAATCAAGAGTTTATAGATAAATACATCACTATCTATAAAAAACTAATTTAACTAACATTATTTTTTCAAAATATACATTTTACTACTATTTATATTATACAGTAGTATATCTTGTTAAACATACCTTAAAAGACTTTTTACTCCGTTTATTGCGATGTTTAGGCTCACCCACAAACCGTCGAATATTCATGTGCATTTTGTAATTAACTTGAGTATTAAGATCCTTATCATTCACTGCATGACGACTATAACTTAATCTTCGATGCTAAAAAATTTAAAATAGTTACTTTCTTACACCTAATCAAAAGAAAATCTAATTTCAAATAAAATAGCGTTATTTTCATGATACATAAGGAAACAAAGTCACCTACCTATTTATAAAAAAAGTGTATTAAAATATCAAAGTACTTATTGCGACATAATAGCTCGCGATAACAAACCCTGACCACCAGGTGAGAGTTTTCAAACGCAACTGCTGTACCGCCACTCACTTACTAGAAAGTAGAAGGACTGTCCTTCCACCTCTATTGTCTATATATTATTACCAGAAACCTGAATAAAAAGAGTGGTACATCAGGTTAGAAAAACATGCAAAGTCTTTGAGTAGTATAAAGAGAGTGATGTGGTGTAATATTAAAGGTATTCTATTATATTCTAAGTACGTTGCTTTGATGGAGTCAACGTTTTAAATGTTAGTGTACATAAAATGGTATGACAGGTGGGAAAAGTATAGAGAGGTATCTATGTTTGACATACTAAGAAAAATAAAGAGATACATTAATTATGGTAATCAACCATCTTCTTAGAAAATTAGAAGAAAGTAATATGAGTAGCGACACTGTTATTGGATTGCAGAGTATGCATAAGGGAATCTGTGACCAAATACGCTATTTTCAAAAACTGCATGGAAGATGAAATCGATAGAGAGAATAAGACAAATCAACCTATTACTGCTTGGCTTGTAATTTTTCAAGTTTTTCATTAACATGATGAAGCCAGTCAGTAACATTTAGACTCTTCAGCTACACTTTTGTTATAACCTTTTTATTAATCAAAGAAACCAGAAGTTACTGAGTACTAATTAAGAAAGAGAAAAGAAGAAAAGGAAAAGATACGTTCTGACAAGCCCAAAGTAACTACATAATTTAGATTAATTAAATTTTGCGACACTTTTTCACCATGTCGATAACTATAGTCAACATGTGTATAGTAATACTGCAACTTATAACTAGAAGTATTTTCCATAGTAAAACGCGAAAAAAACATGATAAGACAGAAGCTACTATAGTTTTAAGAAAACATCCACCTTACTAAGATGAGTCAGTTGCAATTACATGCGTGGAATATGTTCACTTCCTGTAACAGTAACTTTACGCTACAGTGAACATATTGCGTCACCACTACAGTGCACAATGGGACATGCACAGCGCTACCTTATGACTAAAATTAAATGGCAGAGTCATATCTGCTCCTACAGGCAAATGTTTTTTGCTGCAGTGGATGATTCACTTCTTTACACACGTATCATCTTAGTACTAAATCTCTATAGCTACTCGCACGTTTGTGAGCAACGCACGATATGACAAAGTATACTGAACAGTCATATAACTCACCGATATGGTGTGGTGCTAGCTTTTTTTGAAAATGCCTATGGTCACGTAAGTAGCAATTGCATTGCCAAAGAAAACTGATTAATTGTACAAGCCGTTCCTGTGAATAGCACTTCACTTGCTTAAAACGTTCGTGTTCTGATAAGCGATCCGAAGAAACCTAACTACGGACGTTCAGTTGTAATATTGGATCATTTTATGTCAGCACATTCTTGAAAGTGTTGCGATCAACTTGTTACTACGATAATGTTGTAGTGCACTGATAAAACTATGGCCTTGTAGCAGCTACTAATTGTAGAAACTCTGCCTCTTAACTCTATATCAATGACAGTTATAACTGTTGCTATGGTTCATAGCATCTACTACAGCAGATTAACTTTATTTCTCATGCAGATCATCTTGGAACTAGTTCTCCAAAGGCTCTCATAAATATTTTATTAATACAGGAATTAGCCAAATTATACGAACTCGTATTATGTTATGCTCTCATGGCCACGTTTTGTATTCCAGTTTAATCTAAGTTAGTGTTTATATAAATAAACCTGTTTATATATTGTTAAGTCTACATTTGTTGAACCACAATCTCAATGTAAATGTGCTTAACAGTAATATTATTTTTTATTTTCATTTTAAAAAGTAAATAAAAGAAAAACTAATGATTCTTTTATAATTTTACAAACAACTTTCAAGTATCCAACGTTATATCCATGTTTACTTACGATTACTTTTAAATTGACGTGGCAAGTTTTTCTATGCCAATCAAAAGTTGTTTATTACAAAAGATTCTTTTTGGTACTTCGTGACCATATAGAAGCTTGTCCAAGCAAAACCAGACAGTCGCCGCACGAGGTTCATTTTTTCAACTCGCTCACGATCACCAGTTAGTGGCTAAAAAAATAATACGCAAAATTAAATCGATAGATTTTTATCTGCTCTTTCGGTTGGTGCTATCATTTTTGGCTGCAAACCCTTTCTTTAAGGTTGAAATCAAGTCAAAAGTTGAGGTTAGTTTCTCTCAGCGTTCATTTTTTTTTCTTTTTCATACGTTAACCGAAAAAGCAAGTCATCAAGTATACGTAAATAAATTCTCAAAGTAGAAATGAAATGGGTTTGTAAGATATCAATAAAAAAACACAGAGGCGCATAGCTCGACGCGGCCTCGCGTGCCATGGCTACGGCGGTCAGGCGATGCTCTTTTTCATATCTACTTCACGATCGAAGACAAGTAGCTAAGAAAATTTTTTTTAAATACGAATTGATAGATTTTTATCTTATCTTTTCAATGGTACTATTAAATTTTGTCGAAAAATTTTTTTTTAATGGCATATATCAGGTTATATAATTAGATTGCTCACTCTCGNGTTTTAAGATGTATCTAAGCCATAGCTTAGATTTACTGTCCCAATAGGGTTCGATTTAAAATAACATCGAGCTTGTAAATAAATTAGATATTTAACGATTTCTTGCAATGTTATTACAGGTATAACAAGTAATATTTGTAATACATATATATCTATTAATTTATAGGCAATGGCATATATCAGGTTATATAATTAGATTGCTCACTCTCGTAATAGTGATTTATTTACCTTTTTCCCTTTTATTTTTTATCAATCAAAAAGGCACTTTCTGATACGATTGTTGTTAACAATAAGAGTAGGAGAGCGGTAAATGCATTTTTGGAAGTCATACGTTAAGAAAAAATCGTCAGTCGCGCAGTCGTATATTCTGCTATTACGTTATTATCATACTGCCAAGATCTCAAACGGCCAACTAAAAGGAAACTCTCGGATTCATCCGTGATGGCTATTATTACTTATAATTCTGGACTCGTGACAAATCCAGTGCATAGTGTCACATATTAAACCTAGGAATATCGTTGTTTTATGTTATTCGCGAAGGTTTCGGTGACCTTTGCTTGTTGCGAGTATATTTTGCGCTTACATACCCTCTTATTAAACCTTGTGCTTTTAAGAACTTTGAGGCTAATAAATCAGTGTTTTTAATAAGTGCGCAAAAAATTAGTGTCCAGTGCGTGGTTGTCGATCGATAATCAATATTACTATTATACTTCTAAAAATTATTGGAAGCTATAATCATGAGTTTCATATGTTTTTTTGATCCTAAAAATGGTAATATAAAGCATTCTTAAAATTATTGGACTGTACCTGAGAACGTCAAAAAGTTTTTCCTACGATTCCCGACAACGCCTATATTTGTGATCAATGTAGGAAACAAGTACTTTAAGATAAACTTCCGTTACAAGATTATTTTCAAATAGTCAATAATTTAAAAGCAAACTTACAGAGCGAAAACGTTTCAAAGATCGAAAAACTTTTGCTCCAGAAGTTATTACTTTTTACATGGGGTCTCCGACAAATTGCAAAATTTTTAAACTCGTCTGTATGATCAGCTAGTTAATCCAAACTATCAAATGATTCGATAAGAAACAGAAAACCGTATAATACACTATCAGATCATACTCTCAAAAAAGATAAATTGTATTATAAAAACGATGAGAATAGCAGAATAATGCCCCGAATGAGAGATAATGAGTGTATTACAAAAAAGAATAGCAGTAAGGAGTTCGTGCAAAAAAGACTCGTTCTTTACAATTTGAGAGAACTTTATCTGAAATTCGAAAACGATAATCCTGAAACAAAAATTGGTTGCTCTAAGTTTGCACAGTTTTGGCCAAAACGTTGCTTGCTTGCTGGTGCAAGTGGCACACACACTGTTTGCGTTTGTGTCTATCATAAAAATTTTAAACTTACGCTTGATGGTTTGAACATTTCAGATTTAACGGTCAGAAAAAATAAATACTTATAAAGATTGCATCGCCACAATCGTTTGTCCAGAGCAAACGCCAGATTTTTTTTTAAGTAAATGCAAAAATTGTCCTAATGTTGATAAATTTACTTCAGATTTATTACGTTTACTGAAAGGTGCTTGTATTACGAAAATAAAATACCAACCATGGCATACAACCGTCAGATCAATGTTACAATCACGCCAGGATCCTATTTTAATGTTTCTTGAAAAATTTTCATGTTTTCACTACAACAACAATCAATGCAGTATAGCAACAGTAGTTCCATATTATAAGAACTCAAAGGCAGAAAACCGCATATAAAAGTATTGTTATTTTCTCTGATAATCTCAATCACGACAAAGTGGCCGTTCATTACATCCAACAAATTATAATCGATTATCTCAAAAAAACCTTTCCTTCTGTGCAAAAAACCATCTACTATACTGATAGCGCCACTCAGCATTTCAAAAACAAAATACAACTTCCAAAATTTGACGCTTTTTTTTTGATTCTTCGATCGACGCCAAATAGCATTTTCACGCCGCAGCTCACGGTAAGAACACTTCCGTTGGCCTCGGCGCTTCGGTCGAAAGTAATGCAAGGCAAGCTAGTTTGCAGATGGTTTGGAATGCTCGTATTTTGACGCCTCAAG
This sequence comes from Copidosoma floridanum, assembly GCF_000648655.2. Next base: position 580,648 of record NW_019379509.1, on the reverse strand, counting down.
AACTTTTTAGTTGGGCTTAATAATAATTTTAATAAATTGACTGTTTATTTTCATAGAAAAATGAGTACGTAGAAGCTCAAGGAAAAATTAAAAGTAATATATCAATCAGTTATTACGATCCCAGGAACGCAACCTTTTCATTGTGCAATATCTGTGGTAAAAATAAAACAGCTTCAATTAAAAGAATTTTCAGCATTAAAGTCTTTGCATTTATTCTCCCTGGTAAAGAAATCTGCTGATAAGCCGACAATGTTGAGTAATACATCTAAATTAAAGAAAAATTTAGAGAGAACTGTTGTACAGAATTTTAGTCAAAAATCGAAGAGTATATAAAAATCTGTTCTGTGTAAAGAAGTTTGAAAAAAACTAAAAGAAATGAAAAATAAACATACTTTAAATTGAAACTACTTGTTTAATTATATTAGTTTATTTACAACTTTATAAATATTTTTATTAATTATTTGTAATATTTTAATTCTGGTCACTTTTAACAAAAAAGAACCGCTATCGATAACGGCAGCCACGTACGACAGCGATGTCTTTCTTTTCGTTTACTCGCATTCTAAAAATGCATTTAACGCTGTTTTACTCTGATTGTTAACAACAATCTTGTCAAATAGTGCCTCTTCGATTGATAAAAGTTAAAAGGGAAAAATGTAAGTAAATAACTATAACGAGAGTGAACAATCTAATTTTATAACCTGATTTACGCCATGATAGGAGAATTTTAGACTTAATTTCATTGCAACACTAAAAACATCAGATCAAAATCTATCAATTCGTGTGTAAAAAAAATTTTTTTACTCACTTGTCTCCGATCGTAAAGTAGATATGAAAATGAGCATTACCTGGCCGCCATAGCCACGGTGCGCGAGGCCGTGCCCAGCCGTGTGCCTCTGTGTTCATTTATTGATATCTCGCGAACCCGTTGCACTCCTACTCTGAAAATTTATTGACGTATACTTGAAGAGTTGCTCTTTCGATTTACGTAAGAAAAAAAAAAAAAAAATATGTAGGAAGGATTTGCGGCTAAAAACAGTAGCACCAGTAGAAAGAGCAGATGAAAATCTATCGATTCATGCTTTTGTATTATTTCTTTAGCCACTAACTGGCGATCGTAAGCGAGTTGAGCATAGCGCGCTTCATTAAAAAAATTCGCCTCACGTGGTGACTGTCTGGTTTCGCTTGGATGTGCTCGTAGTTAAAAAAAGGAAGCAATGATTTTTTAAAAGTGTCTCTCTGTATTTAAACAGATTGCTCATGCAAGCCACCTTTGAAGAAATTCTTGCTGTAAGTTTACGCAGTGGTGGCGGTTGACCCTATGCAATCAGCTAACTAATTGCGGAAACCACCTTCATGATAGCATTCCAAAAACATTCAAGGTCTTGAAAGTTATGCACGGAGAACCCAGCCACGGTTGCTAAGCTTTTTTACAGTGTTTAGTTCGACAGCATAGATAATCAATGACAACATCCAGGGATGTACAAACTAAGTAAGCTTACTGGTCATGGCAAGACTAAGTTTGTCTGACAGTTTTTGCAACATAATGACCGTATGAGTGATAGGCGTTTTTAATGGGGGTTTTTTGTTACAAAAATTTATTTGACTAAAAATTTGTAAGATCGTTGACTACGAGAATTTCATTATTATGCTTGAAATTAAAAACGTAAAACAAATCTCACGCAACACAATGGATTTCTGAATCAATTCTAGAATACGTTACGTGAGACTTAGTGAAAATATTTATTTAGGTTTTTCTGAGATCCATAACTTTGAACAGATAATTATAATTTGTAAATGACACATATTGTATCATAACGCTTTCAAGATGCAATAAGTATTAGCTTACTTCTGGTTTATATGTAGGTTGTTTACATCTGGTTGAAAAGTAGTTTCTCTTCAGACCTTAAGTAAATTATAATATCGTGGTTGTGCGTATGTTACATAAATCTTGTAAATTTCATCGTAATGTTATTTATTTTAGAGAACTTATATTTTTAAATGTATGCAAATTTGTTTTAATAACACCAGGTAGTCTTTGTAATAGCTTAAATAGACTTTTTTGTCACAGTATAAAAATGTACTTAAGTAAAAAAGAAGGATGTTAATTTTATTGCAGATTTTGTTAAATGCCTTGCTTTATAGACAAAAAAAGTTATACTATGCTTATTCTTATTATATATAGTAGATGCTAGTTACGATTGACACTATCATGTGTAGCGATATCTACCAACCGAGCACCGTTGCGTTAGTAACAAGTAATATTTGGCACCCCTCGCCTAGCAGCCGCACCCACGGATAAATATCAATGCACAGTTGATCGATCGTCTGCTTACTGATAAGTTGCGTTCTCTAACTCCATCCCTACCAAATTGAGTATCTGGTCTAAGCCTGCAGCTGTACCTATTTTTCAGAAATATGTTAATAAAATTCACCTCCACTTTCTGACTCTGCCCTAGTCCCACCTCTTAGTTATAATTCCGATTTATAGTTTATACAGAACGGAGCCTTGTGATCTGGTCCTCTTTGCTGAAAAAGCAGCTGACCAGTTTGTAAGTAGCTGGTATTTATTTAGAGAGACGTATTTAAAAGAATTTGAGTGACATACATTAGCAGAAAGAAACTAACTTTCTTAGTTAAAAAACAGCTAACTTTATTAGATGAATTTACTTACTTCCAAATGAGATGAACAAACATATTAATCGTAATAAATCTAGTAAACACTCCTTAAATAAGAAAACTAGCTGCATCTTTATCTAAAGCAATAGACACAGAAACTGTTACAAGTACTTGTTAAGATAAATTAAAGCTTATCATATTAAAAGATTTATGACCTAAAATAAAAAATTCTTTTAACAGAATTACCACCATTTAGCAAATGGAGAAATTGCAAACTTAAACCAGGAAATAAGTAAACTTTTAACAAAAGGCATGTACTTATTTTTGTATTGAAACCTTTTCTGTTCTCGTGACCGGAGGATGCGAGGGTCACGAAATGAGCTGAAATTTTTTTTAAGCTCGAAAACTATCGTACTCTTGCTAAATTATCGTACTCCAGTTCCAAAAAATCTCTTATTATTTGCACGGGAGTGACCTGGATGAAACTAGTCATTCGGGTTGGCCTCGGATGTGGTATAGCAAACAAATTAACTGTAAAAGGACCCAGCTCAAGATGATAATGAAGCTCGTCGCTCGAGTTAGCCTTGGATGATAACGCCAGCAAATTAACTCTGAAAGGGCTTAGCTTGAGACGATGATGAAGCTAGCCGTTCAAGTTGACCTTAAAGAATCAAACTGATTAAATAAACTCTTTTTTTGTCAATAAAATCACCTTTTCTCGAAGAGGATATTCGCTATAACTTACAAACAATGTTTAGCGGCGTTGAGGAGGCTGCCCTGATCATAACACAACGCGTTGCATGCTTAGCCAAAAAACGGTTGCAGTGACTTTGAATATCAGGATTAACTACGCGGGAGCGACCTGCTACTTCAAAGGTCCACGAGCAAGAAGAGAAAAGCTCAGCTGAACACGCTAGCTCACTAGCAAAGAGACTCGGTACTTGAACTACAACGTGACAGCCTTCTTTTACAATATTTACTCTTAAGTGAACAACATGGGAACAATGAAAGATTGCTCAAAATAAGATCTTGACTCCAACTTAACAAATGCATGAGAGTATTATACCTTACCAACGCTAATAAAACAAATTATAAATCTTGATTCCCACAAAACAACAATGCAGCTACATCAACTAAACACATCATTATTAACACCTCAAGCACTGTTATAATATCCAAAATGTAAGATATCTTTCGCATCCTTAAAATTGATTACTCTAACAATATTACAAACAAGAATTTCTTTAATTTTTGTAAGAAATCTACCTTCAGCACTTCTTTTTAAACTATCAACAGCTGGCATAACTTTAATACTCTAACTTTAGCATCTGTTCAAGATCTTTCTACAAAAAATGCAATCAAAATGATACCTAACAACAACGGGTCAAATATATCACTTTTAATCATTTCAGATGGCTGCAGAGAAGCATGCCACCTCATCTCAAACTAAAACGAACCTGGTTCAGCAGAATTACTAAAAATGTGACTTTTAGGAGAAGTATAACTTGCCTTTTAAAATGAAGTATTTGACACCTTCAAAAAATAAAAATATTTTTTACAAATATATTCAGATTTACAAAAACAGAACATTAAATAGTAGGTAAGCCAGCAGCTTCTAAACAAAAAAAAAAGGAAAAAAAACTTTTTTTTAAATAGATTTAAGGACACCATCCAAAAATTTTTTGATTCAACTCTCGATGACGACTTAATACATAAGAAATTGTAAACACAACTTGAACAGGTCAAGGTTGTATATTTCATTGGAGGGGTACATTGGGTAATAAATGCCCAAATGAGGCACGCAAACAACTTCAAAACTGCTGCAACTTCAGCTCTACCAATTAAAAGAAACTTCAAGTGCTATTAATTTAAATATTTACAAGAAACAGTAAAGAAGAAGTTAAGATGCACGAATAAACTTAATCCAAATACCAGAAAAAAACGCCAAATTCATGAATGACGGGGAAAAACAGCAGGCAATCGATAGTATTGCTATAATACCATGAAAACCGATACATGCCAAACAACACCCATGTACAATGCTACACGCTTCACAACCGAATGTCATCGAAGCTACTCTCCTACACCATTATACACACAATTATCATGAAAGGGCGTGCCATAGAGCCAGCCATGGCATAATAATTTTGTCTCTACACATTAATCTATCACTCATGTACTAAATCATTACACTCAGCAGCAAAGTTTAAGCCCAACTAAAAATAATCTAAGCGATAAAAAAGCATATAGCTATTGCAAAAAATGTGGTAACTTAGAAGTTAAATATAAAAAAAGGCATACACTAATAAAATTCAACAAGAGACATCAAAAAATGACACAGGTTCCTTCTAGGTAAAAGAACTTTTAAAAGATCAGCTGTGTAGCACCTACAACTTTCAAAAACACACAATAGTCACAAGAACTATCTTAATAAATATCTAAACGCAAACACCTCTTGTAACAAATGAACTCAGTGAAATCAACAAACCCTTGTCATTCATTCCTAACATCAATGCAGTGGCTTTACTGATTAAAAATATGTTGTCCTACCTAACATTAAAATTTTCCAAGATACCATTCTGCATCTAAAAGACAAAAGAATCAGGGAAATTACAACAGAATGGTACATTATTCGAAGCTTTTATACACGGTTCTTCAAATTTAATATCATAATGGATGATTACCTTATAAAAATATACAGTCTGCTATAAAAAAAAGATATTTTGTACTTATTTAGTACAAATTAGTAACTTTGCAAATGACTTAAAAAATACAAAGTAATGTTATACGATTTAAGACCAGAATAAATAACAAAAAGTGTTTTCAAAATTACCGTGAAAATTCCGTCGTTTATACAAATAAGCCATGAAATTTATAAACTTTTGAAAAACAGAGCACTCCTACACAAAATCTTGAAAATCAAAAATCACGGGGATTTTTAATAATGGAGCAAAAAATAATATTACAAACTCTAAGATCTGAAATAATAAAACCAAAGATTCTTTTACATTCGTTAAAATCCAAAATCAAGGTACAAAAGTTTCTGTAACAAACTCTTAAATCCAACATCCCAAAAATCTAAGCACAGACAACCATGACACGAAAATACTAAAAAAGTGAAAACGTATGAACCATACAAGAGTTATTGCAAAACTGCCATTAATTACAACACCAAAGGCAAAAATTATACCAATAATCTTTCTTAGAAACTACTCAAAACCTTATACACGAAAGATTATTATACGAATTAAAGGTAAGACTGGAAACTAGCTCCTTGAAAGCCTCAAAAAGATAGGAAAATTGCTTATATACGTAAATAAAGACTTTGACTACATTTAATATTTAAACCTATCTCAAAAATGTTTCAAAACTTAGTACCAAGACATTCTTTAAATTTTTCACAATAGGTATACATACATTAGACAAAAACAAAGACCTAAGTAAATCTTACAAGCCAAAGAACCGTTTAAAAATTGCATTAAGAATCTTAAATAACAGATACAAGTACAATATACTAAAAAAAACAAAAATAAGAACATTTTGAACACAACGATAAACTTAAACGTAACACTACCTGAACAAATAACTCTATATTTATTACGTCTTAAATAAATTTAGCATAAGAAACTAAAAACGATAAAAAAAAAGTGAACAATGCCAACAGATTCCAGCTTGAAGATAAAAGCTTACCTGCTACGGACCACATGGTTCAAAACATTTCAAAAATAACTAGTATCTCCATTAAAATTAAGCGTTCTTGACCACCTCCCATTTTACAAGAAAAATTAATAAGAAAGTCCATAAAGTTCTTGACAACGAAGTTATATTAACCCTTCTGTAAGCGCTTATTCAGTGCATAATATCTGCGTGCCCGAAAAATGAACAAAAGAGATACAGAGTCATAATAGACCTCAGAAAATTAAATCACTGGTTACTACTAAGTTAAAATGATAAAAAAAGACAAATATAAAACCACCTTGATGTGCGATCTAGTGTTTTTCTATTTTATAAGATGCCCTTGTAAATAAAAAACAAGTGCACGACTTTTTTTCACACTCATAGCCGCCTTAATTTCAAATATTAAAGAAGCAATTTTTTTTCTAACGATGTGTGCACTTATTCCTAAAAATCTGATAAACACTGTAAAATGATTATTCTATTGTTAGAGCAAAAAGAAAAGCGAATAAGGTTCAAGGTTCAGTAAAATGTTAATTTTAAAAACAAGAATTAAATTATCAAGGCCACTTAGTTTGTACAAATAGACTGAAACTTAACCCAGGAAAAAGGGAGGCAGTTAAAGAATTTCCTCAACCAAAAAAAGAGTGTAGCAATTTTTAAGATTAGGAGACTACTATCGTGAATTTCTGGAAAACTTCGCAAAAATAATAAAATCCTTGAATACTCTACTAAAAAACGATCAAGAGTTCTTAGAAACCGAAGAAACTTTAACAACATTTGTAATCTTGAGAGGTAGAATATGTTTACCTCCAATTTCAGTTAACTGTAACATCCAGTAAACATTTGAACTTATAACAGATACATCAGACTACGATATAGAAGGAGTACTCTCATCAGAAATTGGCCCATCAATTTTATATCCCACATCGTGACCAAAAGTAAAAGCAACTACTGTACATTTTTAAAGAAAGCTCTAAATTTTATATATTTCATTAATCAATTTAGAGTATACCTGTAAGAAAAAAATCCACATTATTAATCAATTATCGGTCCCTTGAATGTTAGACTTTGACGTGGACATATTTTTTCAAAATTATATCAAGATTCACAAACTTTCACTCACCTGCACAGACAAAGAGCCACAACAGCTACCAAATACAATATCAGAAGAAACCTAACAATACTGCATAAGAATACGTGAAAGGGCAGGTAAGAACATCAGCTTTTGCTGCAAAGAAGCCCTATCAGTCCTAGATCCCAAAACAAAAAGCAACAACAATAAAAAAAAGACCATGCACTCAACTCTTCTATGTTTGAGAACACCATACAAAAGCAGGTGGTCTTCTGTATGAAAGAAGGGCAAACCGAAGAAAACTTGCCAACCACCCCTCAAAAAACTAATAAGAATCAACAGCGAGACCCTCATAACGGTTAACCAAATTTTTTTTATACCTTACCTTTAGTTATGCAAAGCACCCATTGTAGGAGGGCACAAAAAAACACAGAATACCCCCCACCCGAAGCATGCAAGAAAGTAAAATAATTTTTCTCGGAAAAAAATCAAAATAAGAAGAGATATTCACATTTACTTCACCAATAACCTTGGTCAACCATGAGATGGCTGAGTACAAGATCTCTGTACAATTAACAAATGATCATGATTAAAAAATTAATTGTTGGTACATTTCAATTATTAGGACATCATGCAAAGTCTTACATAGTTTCATCCATAAAGAGACAAAGCATAAAAAAAGTTCAAACCACACTTTATAAGTTACTTATCAACTTAAATTAATTATGGAAATAAATATATACTCACAGTCAGAATCGCTAGAACCACCAAACTAAAAAATTTTGAGTTTCAAAACATATTGCAGATTAACAAAAATACATTTCACAAACAGAAATAATAATTTCTCTGGATATAATACAGCACCTACCTCCACAGGAAATACATAAGCAGTTCCATGGTTAATGTACAGTTAAGAGCTCCCAGTTTATAAAAAAAAGTAGAATTTAAGGCACACCTACAGGATAAAGTTTCTTCTCTTTCTCACACATTTAGAAACTCAAAAAATCGGTGACTATGCATGTAGTAGAGGAACTCAACTTTTTTTCGGCTTTTTCAGATAAATTGCACCAAAGTAAAAAAAAATTCAATTAATTTAAAAAAGCGTAAAGTGTTTCACTCGCTACATTTTTTTTATATGAGGTATCAGAATCCTACGAAAAGGTTTTAAGGTAGTTGTACAGGTACCGCAAGAGTCATGAAACTTTTTGATTTGTGTAGTAGAATTATCTGGCAATGTTGCTTTGCTGTCATGTGTGTGTGCCTGTAAGTGTGTGTTCAGAGCATCATAGAAGGAGCACTTCGTTGATCAGCTGTAGCAAAAGGAGAAGCAACTGCTGACATTACTTTAGAAATGGTTATCGATGCTTATAAACAAAGAGGCCTTGATGGCCTATCTAGTCTACTTGGTGCTGATGAAAATGGCACGATTCGAGTAACTAAAAATAATAAAGTTAAAAATAGGCTATTTAATTATTGAAAAAATAAATATTAAATATTTATTACATAAATATTAATTTATAACATGTTTATTTCATTTTTAAGTAGTATATGGCAATAAAATTGTTTTGATGTTCTTTGTATATCAGTTCGTTTTATTATTTATATATTTATTTATCATATTTATTTAAAATATACGTCCTATAACAACAATTGAAAATCTATAAGAGAGATTGCAGTAATCAGGATTTACGAGCAATCATATGTACCTATTTACCTTTCAAACCGCGCGCGTAATATCAGATTATGCGGCGTTGCCATATTTTCAAATAGCGTCTCACAAATGCACGTTCTTCACGCTTTACTATTTAATTACTTTTCTCACAAGTACCCTTGGAAGGTTTTGAAAGCGAATATATAATTGTCATTTAATTATCTTTCTACTGTCCAAAGGGCATCAGAACCTATCCTATATTAGCAACGATATGAATGATAATATACAGACAGCTCCGCGGTTTCCCATAAGACGCCATGTTGAATTGGCATGTAAACAAAAACTCAAGGCATGCAAATAATTATGAATATCTCCCTTTATAGGTACCCTCGGGTCACAAAAATTTAGATTTCTTATTTTTATGCATTAATCTACCATCCTGCAAAATATCATAATTTTCTATCCTATATTTCAATTTGCTGTACAACTACCTTAACAGGGCTTGGAATCAGCTGTTATTTTAGTACAGATGAAGTTTTTTAATGTAAGCTCCGTTGAATACTGTAGGAGGTTGAAGTTTGGGCTTAGGATTAAAAAAGCAATTTTAGTTTAATTTTAGAAGAACTACTTTAAATCACGTTAATTTTTACCCATATTTATATTTTTTATATAATTAAAGCTCAAATAAATAAATTTTTTTCAAGCTACAATAAAACTTACGTTTGGTCAAAAGTATTTATTGGGTGGAAAGTAATGGCTAATTAAAGTTTTGAATTTTTATAAAAAAGTCTTGATCTTGACAATTTTAAAAACAATTGAAAATCATCCGTATCTCTCGATATGATCTATATTTTCTACTTTACTAAAGCATTCACTAAAGGACTCAAAAAAAGCTTTAATTTAACCTATATTGGAGAATAAATTAATGATGTTATCAAAATTTACGAATGATATTAGCTAACATATTATCTAATGAAACCACGATTCAGTTAATTTTTCTGAAGATAGTCAAACTCACCGTAGATTGAAATAGCAGTAAAATTTTTAAGATTATTAGATATTCACTGACATTTTGTGTAAGAACTATAGTTTTTTAACAATTATTTGAATACGTAACCTGGGTAAAAAATGTATTCTAGTTACTAAAAGCTAACATTATGAAAATTTTGATAGATTTAATGTCTATACTTGGATCATCCATCAGCATGCGTTCAACTAAAGTACATTAAAAAATTTATTTTTAAACATAAATTTAAGTACTAATGTAAAAACTTTCAATATACTTGAGTTATATGAGTGTTGATTGATGATCATACAATTTGCATTGAATTTGTCAGAATCATCATAATATTGGCTTTTAGTAAATGAAATTTTTCCTACCCAGGCCACGTACTAAAATAATTACTAAAAAATTTCAGTTTTTACACAGAATATTAGTAGTTTTCAGTGAAAATTTTAATAACGTTTGAATCCACGAATAGTTTCAGTATTTTTAGGAAAATTGCGTCAAGCGTGATTTAAACTTACAATGTGTCAGCCAGCATAAGCCGTTAATTTTGATATCAGTATTATATTTAACTCAAACAAAGCTAAAATGAAAGCTTGTCTACAGTCCTTAAGCTTACGTTCTAATAAAGTAAAAAATTGTTATCACATGAAGATTTACGGCTGGTTCTCAATTGCTTTTAAAATTGTTAAGATCAAGACTTTCGTAGAAAAATTTTAAATTCTCGTTGGCCACAACTTTTTACTCAGTGAATTCTTTCACTAAACTCGAATTTTATTCAAACCTTACTAAATTTACTTTTATTTGAGCTCTGATAATTTCAAAAATATTAATCGGGGCAGAAGTTATGACAGTTTGAAGTAGTTTTTTTTTTTCAAAAGACCAAGAATGGTTTTTATAATTTGAAACACAAACTTCAATGTTCTATATTATTTCACGGACTTATCTTTTTAAACTTAATAAGGGCTCTAAAAGAAGCTTCTTTCTAGCCTTTTAAAAATTTTTTTTAAGTTCTAACAGCTTATATAGAAAGAAAAGGAGTGAGCGAGAGACCTTACACTTTTTTGAATTAATATAATTTTTTTGCACAATTTTTCCAAAACTGGTAAAAAAAGTCTTTCTTTACTATATGCCTATTAATGGATTTTATAAAGTATTAAGATGTATAATAAGAAACAAAACTCTGTTCTGTAGGTGTGGCTTTCTTTTTTTTTTTTTTTTTTTTTTTTTTTTTTTTTTTTTTAACAGGGGAAGATCTTTTGCTAATTTCTTAACGTTCGTTCTAGTTAGCATAAGAAAATGCTATATTCTGAAACCTGTGAAAATACTTAACCATAGTTTACTAGTCACTTATTTAATGAAACGACTACGAATTTGTACCTGTTACGTATTGCAAAATCAACCTAAACGAGCAACACAACATTGTGGCATGTGGTTGCATAAATTAGTAATAAATAATGGAAAAATAGAATATTACTAAGAGAAATAATACGAGAATAATGCAACAGAATGCACTTACATAGAAGCATGATACAGTATGACAAAATAATACAGGATATCTCTATCAGCAATAAGAAGACCTTTTTCATAAAATGAGCCTGCTACGTAAACTCTGACGATGCCTGTCAAACCGTATGATCAGATTCAGGTATAAGTAGTAAATATAGAAATGTATTTGCATAAAGTTAAGCCACGATTTCATAAATAAGAAAAGTGTTATATTACCATAAATTTAAAAAACAATAAGATAAGACTCGACTCTAGAACATCATGTACCTTCGCAGTCGATCACTATATTGACAGCGTTTGTGAATATGCATTTTGAAATGTAATCCCAATCTACTTAAGCAACCGTAATTAGTATACGAACCTCTTTACAAGACACGATAATAAAATACTCAAAAGCGAAAATAAGTTTGAATTTGAAATCATACGTACTCAAATCATACTATGTGTCATAAGCATTTAAACACATGGATACTATGAGCACAAGCTCCGTTTTTCTAATTAAATTAGAACATGTTGTAATATTTCTTATCAACCACCTCCAAAAAGCAGAATTTTTCAGAAAATAATGTTAATATTAACACCACAGATATGTTTACACATGTTGATTCAAAATTTATTTTCATAGCAAAAACACTTCTAAAAAAAAAATAAAGAATTATACAGAGACGTACTTCAAAAAAAATTTCAATAAGAGAGAAAAGATAACGGAAACGCATGCAATGTTATCACTATTCCACATACAACCTCACGTATTCACTTATGGCTAGCTCAGGTTATTTCAGCGTGTTGGCCAAGGAGGTTGCACACACTATTAAATGGATACAAGTAGAATCACGCATAAGTAAAACTGACAAATGTTCCCAGAAACGCTCACTTTTTTGGAATGAAAGACCGTGCTTCTTAGCTCTACGCGCTTACGTACTTAAAACACAGCCCTACATCAGAATACAATATAGTCGTCCCCATAATGCACAATGCTTTGTGGTACAAAATGTTACCACAAATTACAACGCAATATGATCCACAATCACCAAAATCTGACACTCAAGAAACTCTGAAATACTCTATTCCCCATGTTTTAGCATAAAAGTGGTATTGATTAATTTAGGGCATAGAAAAAATTGAAACCTTCATCATGTTCTCTTCCCAATGCTTAGTAGTATTAAAACAAGTAGTAGCAAGTATAACAGGAAAAACTAAGTTTGCACAAAAATTTTGACTCCTACACATTTTTAACGAAAACACTTTCAAACACCCGCTAAAGATACATGGTATAAAATGTAGAAAAAACATATTTCTTTTAGTTCAGCAAGCACCGCTTATGTCACAATAATAATAACTTCTAGAACCATTAGGTTTATTCTGTACACAATAATTAACGGATACGTTCTCTATCAAGTTAATCGAGTCATATTTTAGGAGCAATCTGGAACTCACTGACAAATCTACAAAATCTGGCACAATCGCTGACTGACGCTAAAACTCGGGCCATAAAGCAAACACCACTGAAACAAACCGAATAAGTTACCAGCAAATAGCAATGAAGCAACTCACAGAAATAATCTATATGGACTCTTTTACAGCCAGCGCACCTTGAACAACTGACGTACACTGATACCCTTTAATAAGCGAAACCCAGATTTCTCCTTCAGCTCTTAAAAGTATACACAACTTATAAATATTTTTAACATGGAACAAGACATGACTTAATTTTCAACCTTTACTTAAAAACGCAATTCTCATCACCATTTAATTTATATTAACGATGGAAAAAATTAGACAAAACAACATAGAAACGTATAGCTGGAAAATTACTTTTATATAAATTAGTACTTTTATAGAAATTATCGTGTCCTACAGTAACATACAAAAGCTTGTAAAATGGAAAAATGTGATCATTTAGAAATAACACAAACTCCCTAGAAGCGTCAAAAACTGGCAAAAGCTTATTTCATAAAAGGGCTCACAATCATAGTAGGTAAATACATATGCCCACCCGCATAGTGTGCAATTCTCTAATTGGGCCATCAACATGCTAAATGAGTCAATCATTACTTACAAGATCTAAAGAATATACAACTACCGCAATACTTGGATATAACTATGTAACACACAAAAGAAACAAGTGAGACCAAATTTCATTTCGTTCTCAGAATATTTTTATTCCATTTCAAGATAACAAGATTGTTTTTTATTAATATTATATATTCAATGTTAATATTACAACTGCCTAGGTAATAACTAAACTGCATTAATTAAATTCGAACCCAGGAATCGCTTTTGGACCGATACAAAATATAAGAGAAATAAACAAACATTGCTCTATAATATCTTACATCAACACAAAGCATTGTAAACAAGCTCATGACCTTACAGAAATATTAACTAACCTCAACACAAACTTTTAAGTAGGAAATATCCGTAATGACATTCGTTTGACACAATGAAAAGACAAGCAAATAAAATTTTGAACTAGTCAACCTAAAAGCTATATTCTACATTTCATTAATATGATATAAAATTAGTAACACCATAACACAGTCTAAAACATTTAGAACTCTGAAACATATGTATCTACAAGAAACCATTACTTAATCCTAAAAACGCAACAAAAAAAAGATAAAAAAATTCATGAAAGCAAGAAAATAGCAAGGAATGAACTATGAAAATAACAATGAAATGTCATTGACTTAAAAATGTGCTCAAACACACCAACTTAGCTGCAAATACAAGCAGACGCCTTGTTACTTGAAGCCTATAACATTTTTATATTATCTTTATATCTTAAGCACTTATTTCCGACAATAAATGCCGATTCCAGTTGACAAAATAAATACTAATTTTTTTCATAAATACAATTAACTTTAGTTATATATAACGAATAGTAAAATCATAATATAACTCATGTTCCTGCTCGTAAAATTAATAAATATTAATTTAGTAAAGTACACATAATGGCCAGTATTTCAGAAACTGAATATCCATCATAGCACTGTTGCAGCATGCATAATACCTACAGCAGAAAAGTGAGCACTAACAGATGACAACCTCAAATACTTTTTTATTAACAAATTAGAACTAAATAAATATCTGCTTATCAACGTGTATTTGTGCCAGTTATTACCGTATGACATATAATCGAACTCTTGGGAACTAGAAATTTTTCGAATCCATAAGAATATTGATCCTTACATAAATTATGTACGAGTTATTATTGCTAAACTGTCTTAAAACACTTAAACAGTAAGCCCTTTGCATTGGCTTTTGTTTACAAACAATTAATTTAATATTACAGTCTTTTTCAAAGGAAGTAAATACTACCCTTCATACTTTGAATTTGGCATTATAACGCAGATTTTAGATGCACTAAATAGATGCGAAAAAGTCCTTTAACTGTGAAACCAATAGATACTTCATGGCAATATAATTATTTCACCTCTGACTCTTACGATGTATGAACCTGAAAAAATTTCAAACTATACTTGTAAATATTTACCATAACTACAAACGTATATCATAGTTAATTCAAGAATCCAGACATATGTCTCTATAGCCATGACAATACCTAAAATTAGCGTAGTAATTTCCCTATGAGTCCTAATTATATGTTATGTAGTATTTACTAAGAGGGCTTTCGGAAAGGTAATAACAAATATAGATCAAAGCAGCTTTAGCTATGCACCTATCAGTAGTATCAACCCTTATTATCAGTGTAAGTTTTAAAGGTCAAACGCTTACTCCAGAAAACAATGCAATCCACGCAGCCCAAAGGACTGAGCAAACTTACGATGTTCCGAACATATCTCTTCAGAGTAAGCTCATAAGAAAGGGTTTATGAATGGTGACAGAAAGAGTTTTAGTTATATAAGCAGGTACAAGAAAGGTGGAGTACTATTGAAACGTTGGCAAAGACAGTCTAATAATTCTGTAACTATAGTATGAACAGTTTTCGCTTTAATGCCCACCAAAGATCCTGAAATTCACAAAAAACATCTAAAAAAATAGCAAAAATCAAAAGTTGTTACAATACCCTTGTGGTCGTATTAAATTTTTCAGCAGCCATGCTATTGGTCTCATATTTTTCTGAACACGTATTTTTGCACAAGTTTAACTAAAGCTATTTGTCTAACATACAAACCAGAGAGTTGCAGATGGTATTTAAACGCAAGCACAGAACATTTCTTTCATTTTTTTAAGCCCCTTAAACCAACAACACTTTTTTTCTTTCTTTTTAAATATTTATCATGCAAGTAAAATAGCTCTGATTGCGCACCAACAATAAGATCTAACCCTGGAAAGTTTTGTGCTAATAGGGGTAAGAGTGTTAGCTTTTTAGACCATTTCTCTGACAACAGAGCCCCAGAAAAAAATAAACAAGCAGAGGAAGACCAAGTAAGTCGAAAAATTACGAGATCAGGCACTGCCAAAAGTTAGGAAAATTAAGGAAAAAAATTCCGAAGAAAAACTTTCTTCGGCCCTCTATTATGGTTTAGCTTGCTTAAACCATGAAAAACAAAAACTAATGAAGGCGTTCAAGAACAAAATCCTTTTTATCGGAATCAAGATTCTGTGGAACCAGCACCTTTTTTGCAACAGAATCCAAGCGACTAGCTAAAGCTTTGCATTGGACATGGCAATACAGTGGTG
Organism: Copidosoma floridanum; assembly: GCF_000648655.2. The sequence goes on along the minus strand of NW_019379509.1, from coordinate 564,466 downwards.
CCATAACCACCAAGTCATACACTAAAAATGGAGTACACTGTCAAGTCATCCTTATGCTTACAATAATCATGCTTACAATTTCCATTGCTGGAAGGAAGCAGCAGCAGATATCAGAGAAATACCATATTCAGGACTCCTGAAAAAAATTTACTTTGGTGGAAGGAACAGCCTGACCAACTGCTCCAATCATAGGATATTCCAGGAATGTGCTGATGGGTTAACAGTCTCGAGATCGTGCACCTAGTGTTTTCACAAGTTTATTAACTGCAGCTTGAAAGATGTACTAATCATGTGCTTCTTCGAATGTTTCAACGGAAAATATATGAAGAACCTATCCACCCACAAAAATCGTTGGAGCTATGGAGAACCTCTAAACTTAGCGCCATAATTATTGCTTCACTGTAATAAGATGATTTAGAAGACAACAACATATAATTTTCTCTGTTTCCTTAAATCCCATGTAATAAAATGTAATAATAATAATGACAATAATAAAATTAGAACCCAGGAATCGCTTTTGGACCGATACAAAATATAAGAGAAATAAACAAACATTGCTCTATAATATCTTACATCAACACAAAGCATTGTAAACAAGCNACGAGAAGCACATCCAAAAAAATTTAAGAAAAACAAACAATAAAAAATCGTAACACAAGAAAACAACATAAAAAAACAAAAAAAAACATAACACAAAAAAAAATGACAGCAAAAATAAAAATATAAGATACATAAAAAATGGACGTTGCAAGCTCATCGAACACTTATATTGCAAAGTAACGTCCAAAAAACAAAAATAAGCAGGAAAAAACTTACTTCAGAAAACCAAAACCACACAAAACAAGCAAGCAACAAAGACACACTCATATCTTAAAACAACAACAATAAAATCAACAGAATCGAAAACACAATCAAAAACACAAAAAAGCAACTAACGAAAGAAAACAAAAATAACTCATACAAAAAGGGACATACAGAGCGAAACCAGGGTATGGAACTCGGAGTCCACCAGTAAGAACAAAGTTCTCGCATGTATAAAGAAAGAACATGTACACTGTAAAATTCAAGGTTAGTGAATACACGTGAGTTAAATATGTATTTTTTTTTTCGCAGATTATGGCGGTATATTTATATCTTCCCAAAACGTTTGTTATGTAAGAAGGGCTTAGGAACTTTTTAAAACAATTTTTAGTTATTGTTGGGCAAAAAACGAGAAGAAAATCCTAAAAATTTGTTATAATTTTCCAAATATGCTATAATTTTTCCACAAATTTTTCACCTTGATTTTAAAGACCAATATTAAAAATATTGATTTTTAAGGTCATGTCTTTACATAACTCGAGACGTCTTTCTTTGTCTGCCACGATGTTTTTTTTTTTTCTTTAGACAATCTGTAAGACTTGCTAATTTTTCTATATTTTGCCTTCTTTTAAAAATATGGCATATTTGAAACATTTAAAGATTAGGTGCACGAATGACCATGGCAAATAATTTCTGCTTTATTATCATTCTGTTCTTAACGTAATGCAATCTTCCCCACGATTTTTTATTTTCAGTTCATAAAGGAACATCGAAAACATTTTAAATTAAAGTTATGTTTCTTCATTTCTACATGCCTCTGTTTTTGTTTGTCACAATATTTTAATTCCCTTTCAAAAATTCGTAGAACTGATTTTTTTTTGTTCTATCTTGTTTTCTTCAAAAGATATGCCGTATTTTGTAGTGTTCAGAGGTTATACGATATTATAAATACCCGTTTAATCAACACTATCTATCTGCATCGATCTTTCGCGCATGTAAAAGTTATTTGTTAATGTACTTTACTAAAATAATAAGATTAACTAGTGTCTATAGTACCTTGTGACGGTGAAATACCGTCGAGCCATCATCAGTAGGCTAGGACCGATAGAGGAAAAAGAGAAAAAGCGTAAAGGACAGTTAGGAAATGAGAGAAAAGGAAGAAAAAGCCGAAAAAGAAATTAGATTGGCTTGGGCCAGTGAACGCGTGTGAAGGGAGTTTTTGTCGGGGTTTGCGAGAAGCAACTTCCCTAAAGCGATTTTCCTGCGAGAAGCAAATTCTGTTTTGGTGGACGTGAGACGCGTCCTCTGGAGTGTCCCTGTTCCTGCGATTGTTGTCGTGGTAGCTGTGCTTGAGCTGTCTGTGGTGCAGTGCTTGGTGCTGAGTGTCCGGATCCTACTGGCATAGCAGGCGACGCCGGACTCAGGGTCACCAAGGCCGATACCGTCAATCTCGGGCTTCAAACGCTGCCAGTAGGAATGCCTACTGACCTTAGCGTAACCACTTCACTGCTCCCGAGTAGACTTGACCTGCAAGAGGAATTGTCAAGGAGCGACCCCGCATCGCCGTAAGTACCTGCCAGCAGGCAGTGGATTGTAAAGGGCAGCGGCCCTCGAATAGCCCGCGTTGTCTGTCCAGTTCGCGAGTTTTCGCCATGTGCTCGTCAAGTATTCTTGCTTGACGAGCGTACACACATACACACACACACACACCTACACCCGCGAGTAATATTTTGTATTTCATTTTATATTATTTTGAATATATATTTTGTTTCAATATCGTAGGCGCGAAGGCTTACTCTTCTCTGTGTGTACCCTGTCCCCCCTGTGTTGTATTAAAGTCGTCGCGAGAGGCGACGACGTCCAAGGGTCGCCACGATACTTGGCCCCTGCGGTGTCTCGGAGAGCGAGACCCACATACAAAGATTATTGGAGGTGTCGCCAAATGTACCCGATCGAGGTTGCAAATTCTGCCTCGTTATTCCGCATCAGCAGTACCACGTAACAACCTATTTTATTTATTTAATTCATTCTAATATCTAAATTTGCCACCGATTTCCTGCTAGTAATGTGATTGTAACGCCTGAGCTTAGATGGGTGTGAGAGTCGTAAGTATTAATTTCAACTAACAATAACCCCTATTTATTCAAATATCTGTTTGCAAAAACTCTTTTGGCGTTAAATTTGTATTAAAATTGTCTTTATTTTGGGGGGTTTCTTTTTCTTTAGCCAGCAAAAATGAGAGTGCACGCTTTTACCTTATACTTTCTGGCCGATGGGTCCCTGCTCTGGCTGTCTCTCTTTCCCTCTGTCTCGCTACACTCGCTACTACTACTCTGTCTTCACTCTCCCAACATGTTCACGCTTTTTTTACGCTCTGTGGCTGATAGGTCCCTGAGATGGCTGGCTAGCTCTTTCTCTTTCTCTTTCAGTGTGGCCACTACTGCTTTGTCTTTACCTTCTGTATAAGTGCACGCTTTTTCCTTACGTTTTCTAGTTGATGCATCCCTGCACTAGCTGGCTCTGTCTCTCTGTGTCGTCACTGCTGCTCTGTATCCCCCCCTCAAAATCTGCGCTTTTTTTTACACTTTCTGGCTGATAGGTCCCCGTTCCCAACAACCATCCTTATACACAGAAAATACACGAAGAGAATACATCCGATCGTATTCCACGATAAAGAACTTTGTTCCAGTAAGCAACACTGAAAAACGAAAAATTTCAAACAATGTATAACAAAACCCTGTTATAACTCTCTGATAACAAATACACATGGGTGATTCTATCGTAACTTATTAAGATCAACTTGAAAAATTTTTCAAAAAGAAGTTGGTAAAAAAAATGTTTTCATGGTATTTCTACTGTACGCAATATTAGTAACAAACATCTGAAGCAATATAACTATAAAATTTGCTGATCAAAAGTTGTACGAAATTTTATAAAAGTCAGTTTTCATCGATCTTCGAAAAATTATATCACTTTCTAGCACGTGTAGCTCAGCTCCTTCAACAGTTTGAGTGTTCCTGCTGGGATAAAATAAAAGCTAACATCAAGATCTCGTGATAAAAAAAAACTTTGTTTGATACTGTGCCTCCAATCAAAAGTTACAGCTGTTTTAATTACAGCTCAAATGTCGCTAATAATGTTATTTGTGCCAAAATTTAGTATTTTTTATGAAATCACTATAACTTTTTGTTCGGGGCATATTGTTTACAGGTTTTTTGTTTTAATCATTAGAAATATGTTTTTTCTTTCATTTAAGCCCAGATTGAGCTACCTAATGAAGTGCACCACTTGGCTACCAACGTTGGAAACAGCACCACTGTTTCTGCATTTATGTATTGTAAAAACGCCAATCGGACGAAACCTTAAGACATATATCTCGCCATTTAGCACAACAGTGATGAAAAAAAAGTTTGGCTTGGATTGAATGCTCTAAAACGAAAAAAAGTCACTTTGAGGTGAGGTAGGGTCAGAATGGAAAAGTTCGGAATGGAATTTTCAAAGTTTGTAGTGCTCGTTCAACTCACACACATATTAAAATGACTTGTTTATCCATACATTATTTACTAGCCTCAAATTTTATAAGAAACTATAGTTGACGTACCGGCACACGCATACCAAGTGGTTGTTCCATGGGAGTCAGAACGGAATGAAATCTTTGTACGCGTGAAATACACAAAAAAAGAGCTTGGCTATTCAAGAGGTAACAAATTCATGTACTACTGTCATAAGGATTTATTCATTTGTGTCCTATACTTTGAAGAGTGATCGTTGGTTAGCATTTCCTGTCCATAAAGTTACCAGTTTAAACTGAGGTTTGTTAAAACTGCGATTATGGTGCAAATATGTGGAAAAAATATATGCAGTGAAAACTCACTTGTCTTTGTCTAAATGACCGATTATCTCAATGAAGAGATTGATATATTGGTATAAGATAATATACCAAGTAAAGTAGATAATATGTAACACAAGTTGACTTTTTTTAAGTTTCGGATTTCATTACGGCACCTGAGTATGAGTATCGGACACAATATGAGGAAGTTACAGCACAATCACCCACATAAAAATAACATGTTAAGGAAACTTAAAAAATGATTTATGTAATTCATTTGACAATAAATGAAACCTTTTTTCTTTGCTTATAACATGTTTAGTAACTTTAAATCCTACTACTAGCACATTAACCCCAATTATTATGTTCTTAATCTACCTAGTATCAAATTGATGGATTCATAAGCCACAATACTTACTTGAAGCACTTCGTTTTTGTTTGAAAAATACGCTAAAACCACCGCTTAAAAAATATATAAAATTATCCTGACTTTTTAAAAAAAAGGAAGTAACCGATTACCACTTGTCGTATACCAACTCATATGCAACTAACCGAATGCACACGTTAGCATGAAACCAACTATTACTCGAAGGCAAGAAGCGAAAACTATCCCATTTAGAACTGCTCTCTCAATCTACGAAGTAAGGCACCTGCATTCATGAGACAGCACTTTAGCCAATGACCTAGAGACAAAGAAAATATGGTTTAATCTTCTGATTTTCAGTAGAGAGAAAAATAGGTCGTTCTTACTCAGACTTCCATCAGGAAGACCAGACGAACAGTTTTGTCTTAATCAAAAGTTGGCCTTATATAGTAAGAAAGCACTTTGTAAAAGAATGCTAATTAGGTTATTTGTTTTTTTAGTTTCTGTTTCTGCTTCTACTGCTCTAAATACCAAAATAACTCTTAGTTTTTTTTTTAATAATGTCTTACCGTAAAACTAAAAACGTTATTACAAACTTTACTGTCAGTTTAACTTTACTGTCAATTTAGCAGTATTTCGTTTTAAAAAAAACATTTTTAGTAATGTTAGTAAACACAAAAAGATTTTGAGAACACAATTTTTGTCAGTTTTGACGACTTACCCACAAAAGTTTTTCTTTAAACTTTAACAATTGCAAATATCCAAATTAATTTTGTACACTTGCTTTTCAAAATTAACGTCATGGCATTTGTCATAAAAAAACAATAGTTAAAGAAAATCCTCTAGCTTACTCTGAAGAAATTGGTGTTTTTGGCAATAATAGGTTGATAGTTAAATGTTTAATAGCAAAAAAAACTGTGTATTAGATTTTTTTACTTCTAAATCCCATTGTCAGAGCACTTTATTTACTTTCTTAATAAGATAGCTTAAAAAAAAATCAAACAAGTCGCAATGTAACAGCCTGGGCAGCACATTGCTCTCTTTTGTACCCTTTTTTTGCGGCTACGTGGCTGAATGGTAATGGTTGCGAATAGGCATGTGTCCAGGCACGAGCTACTGCGAGGGTGTACATTTCAATGACTTGTTTTACATAATAGAACAGTTGAAAACATAGTTTAAAACATAAAATATGTTGAATTACCTAATCAAATATAGAAGTAATTGTAATAAGAAATATGTTTTTGTTCAAATTTTCGTGTACATTGAAATTTTAGCTTTTTTTTGATACATCACAATTAATGATTTTTTTTAATAAACGAGACTGTAATTGCGATAATTTATCAAAAATCTTGTAAATATCAACGAAATGCTTAATAGAATAGACAACAAAACTGATGCTGATTTAAAACATGCGCACTTGCACTGGTAAGCCATCTAGTTGTAAGGTCACAAGGAGGCTCGGACAGTGTCGTACATACATACATCAAGATAAAACACAAATTTTATTTGCATATGAAACCTAACAATCAGTTTGTTGTTGCAAAAAATGCCAACTTCTTGTATCTTAGTTTCAAAGTGAGCTAGAGCATAATTTCTTTTTCAATTTATGTTTTTCAATGAAAAAAGTAGTGACGTTTAATAGAGAAGAAGCTTTGCGAAATTAGTGAAAATATTTGACATTGTTAAAATAATATTTATTATAAATATAACAATACCAAAAAAATATATACATATATACGTTGGGTTACGCCTCTCCGCGTGCTCGGCGCACCAATCCCCCATTTTTAGTATCACATTGGTTCGTAAAAGTAAGAAGATTCCTATTTTTATTATTTTACAATTTTTCGTAAAAAATTATTAAATAATCCCATAAAAAATTTGAACGCCCTTTATTTAACAGTGAATAAGTAAATCGTAACGACTTTTATAATTCTAGCATTACTTTGAACAAAGAAAGTATTCACTCTTATCTGATCTTTACACGCTTTGCATACTACCATTATCTACAAAAAGTTTTGTTAAGTGAGCTGAACATACTATACGTGCCAGATCAAAAGGATTTAAACGCAATTAAATTTGATTCATCGTTGAGATATTCTACCTCATAACAATCTTTTTTATAATCAATTTTGTGTATAACAATACAAAAACTGATGAATTGGTACAAAAAAGATTTTAATTATTGTATAATATAGGTAAGGTGTCAACAAATATAAAAATCACAAAAACTTTTAATTTTTCATAAATAGGGTGGACAAGATAGCCTCTGCTGTCCCTATCAGAAAGTTATCTCACAAAGAATTTATAAGTTGACTATTGGGGTATAAAGAGGCTAAAGGAGTAAGAATTTAATAATAATACTATGATAAAATTTCTTCATAATACATTTAAGGTTTTGTAAAAAAAACGTGGATGAGGCTGTGTGATTTGCAAACTACATAATATGTACCCATTTTCAAAATATTTTCACTAAAACAAGATAAATATAACACATTCTCCAAAAACTTTAAGTTCCTGAGAGGGACTAGAAAGCTTATCTAGCAGCGTTGTAGAAGGGTAGTTATTAGGTATGAACAGGGGTTTTACACCAATTTTGTTGGGTTCACATCTCAGAAAAATAAAAAGACTTTCATCTTGTATTTAAGTAAGAGTTAAGGGGGATGTAAAGGGACCAGGGAAGTGTAGGAGAATGTATGAAAAGCCTTACCAAAGAATCTCTATTATGTTTAAGTACATGTATACTCACACACACACTCTCTCTCTTACACACACATATATATATACATATATATATATAATTATTTATTCATCTTGCAACATTATATAGTGATTTTAGTGGGTTCTTTCACACAACCGTCCTTTCCCCTGGCCTCAAAATCTCCTAAGCCCCCCTCAGCTCTTACTGAATAAGGTAAAATTCTTCCAAATATTACGCAATTTTTATTGTGGTAAATTAATTGAAAGCCCAACCTCTTCCCCCTTAATCCCCATATCAAACGCCACCTCATTTCGATAAGGCCTCCCTCAGCCCATCCTCCACCTCCCTCCAGCTCACCCATTATATGTGGTAAAGTTCTTTTAGTATAAAGTATATTTTTATTAGGTTAAAATTTTGATTGTCCCCTCTTCACCCTCCCCTCACAATTCTATAACCCAGTTACCAAACAACTGAATAAGCCTCCCTTTCAATTAAAAAGAACTTTCTTCAGCCTTTTATCAGCAGCATCTCTAAATAAAGTAAAATTAAATCATTTTAAGTTTAGTTACTCTTTACACCCCTACTCTAAGCTATCCTTACACCTTTTAAAGAAACTTCTTAGCCCTCCAACAGTTTTTAAACAACTACTTTTTGGCATGACTTAGCTCCATGTTATTATTTTTCATTTAAATGTTATGATAATTCTAGCTGTAAAATTTGTTGGCACATTTCCATAGTGTCAGTTTTTACCCATTTTTATTAAGTTGAATTCTGGGTTAATCCTTTTACACCTCTTCTCATAACTTTATAACCCAACAACTAGATAATCCGACAAAATTTTAAAGAACTTTCTCAAGCCACTTCAGACGCATCACTAAGTGACGTAAAATTTTATCAGTTTTCATGTCATTCGTAGTTATGTGACTTCTCGCACCTTCTGCCACAGCTCTCCTTATAGTTTAAAGAAAGCGCCTGATGTTGAGCACATGAGCACATTTCTACACCACTGTTGTGGTAGTTTTATTTTGCGCTAGTTTTCTTTTTTCTTAAATTTTCTAGAAGTTTATTTAATGCACTATTAAATATGTAGAAGAATATAACATATATTTTTATACTTAATCAATAACAACGAATAAGGTTAAAGAAAACTTTAACAGTGGATCTTACTTGTAGCCCTATTGACAATAAAAAGACAGAAATCATATTTATTAAAATATGTCCAAGAATGCGTTTTGTCTTAAAACAATATTTAGATAATAATTTTATTAATTTGATATATTTATGTAATATTTAAATAAACTGTGCAAAATTATTTCGGACAATTTCATACTTTTACTTATGTTAAGAAATGAAATTTATTCTTATTTACTTTAAATTATTATTTTTTTATTTCTTTTTTTTTTTAAGCAATTTAAATCTCTAATGAAGATTATTTTGCTACATCTTTGGATATTTACAATTTGAGATTATAATCTGTCAAGAAATTATAAATCGCTTTACATATAATTGTTTTCGGATCATGAAAACGAAATTAATTCCTAACTTTTCCTAAATTCTTCATGCAAAATATTTTTGACACGTTTTTCTTCATCACATCAGTAATCTTTTGACTTTGACAACAAATTAATAGATTATCAACAAATAAAGTATTGTCCACTTTATCATTTCATTTTTTTTTTAATATTAGCAATGGTCTACATTACTATTTTTAAATCCTTAATTTGTTGTAAATTCATCAGAACATGTAAACAAAGCTCTGGGACTATCTCTTAAACTGTATAATGCTTTTTGCAATGGACAAACTTCATTTGATTTATGGTGCAAACCCTGCAGCTGTTTAATGTATAACTCTTTTTTAAATTTCCTGTTTGAAAACGCAGTTTAAACATCTATCTTTTCAATAATTAGGCCTTTTTGGCAACAATAAGAAAACAAAATTTAAAAAGTATGCATTCTAGCTACAGGGAAACAACTAGAAGGTTCGAACAAAAAGATATTATTAAAGATATTTGTTCATATGGTAAGTACTGATCAAGCTTAAAATTTGTTTTTATTTTTTTAGGAATAAACCCAAATAACATTCAAAATTTACTTATTTTTCGACTTATTAACGAATATCTAAGTCTCATTTTAATTTAAACAATCAGTTTCTTTTTTTATCGCATTTTTCCAATTATCAGATTGAAAACTTTCCATTACTTCATTAAAACTTTTAGGATTTCAAGCACTCAAATCATTAACATCAATAGTATTATACATATGATAATCTCTTTTTAATTTTGACATTCATTTCGCTCTGGGTAACAATAACATTGTCGTTTCCATACTCAGCATCTTTAAATTCATCACTTGACTTTAGTTTTCCATCTACAATTTCATTTTGATCTTTTAATTCGTCATCATCATAATTCTTTAATCCAAATATAAAATTTACCTTTTTCAATTAGATCAATATGTCTACAACTATTCTATTGCTTGTCAAAACTCTTTATCCTGCATTCTCATAACCTAAAAAGGTTCCTAAATCTGCTTTTCTATCCTGTTTTGACCTCCTTCTCTGTTAAAGTAGACGTACAAATATCCTGCTTTCGTACATTTATAAATGTTTGAACTTAGGTTTCCACCAAAGAACAGCTTAAATAGAGTTTTTAAATCAGCAGTATTTGCAAGTGTCCTGTTCGTTTATTCCCTTTTATTACTGCACTTTAATTTCTTCAAATTTTTTTGGGTATTATTTTTAATCTTTTTATTTAATTAACTTTAAGGTACACTCCAGTTATTTTACGAGAGTCCTGAATAAAAGTTAAAGAATAATCTTCCCCATTTAATTCAGTTGTACTCTGAGGAACATTTAGATTTAGATCAGTATGTATTATTTCTAAAATTTCCTAGGCCTTTTGTCTATTATTTTAAAAAAGTAATTTGTGCATTTTATTTGCCATACAAATAGCGCATTTCATATAATCACTCTCAATTTCTTTTGGCAAACCTTCAGCTAATTCATTCTTACATAAAACTGTTCCTTGAAAGTAATTTTATGATCATTCTTAGAACTCGTAGTACTAACGGTAATCTTATAATCATTTTAAATTTCACTTTGCATTCTGTACTATTTATCTGTTTCATACGTAATAGCTAAAAGCGCACCCTCACTGTTATAAATTTTGTCTGTATTATTTTGAGCGACAACTTCATTTTTACTCAAAAATTTTGATAAACTTAACAAATTTTATTTCATTTCTTTAAAATAGTATTTATAAGACTTTTAAATTCTTACTGATGTATTGTACACGTTAAAGTAACTCGAAACTTTTCCGATTTTAGTCGCTTTTAAACTTCTACCCTCTTCTATGTTTACGTTTACTTGATTTTTTAATTTAATAGTATTGACAAAACATTATCTTGATTTACTATGTGATCAGTATAACAACTATGTAAAAGCCAGTCAATATGTTGACCTTGCATTTCTTTATGCATTGCAGTAGACTCAACGTTCTTTACAAAAAAGGCGCCAAACGATCTGTTGCCTTGCTGCCACGATTTTTGTTGTTACGCGCAGCCTCTACCTCGTTGTTTGCTCGAGCCTCTGCCTCTGCCTCTTGATGCTCCTTGCTGCGTGTGACTTTCAACAAAATTGTTGACGTCCACCCCTTGCTATTTGACCTCCATAGCTAGCATTGTTTATATCCTGGCAAAATTTTTTTAAATATCTAATCTCACTACAGCCGTAACAGACTCTTTTTTGTTTTTCGTGACCTTTTGATTTTGACACGAAAACATTTAATTTTACACTTGCACTAGCACTTTCACATTGATTTATTATTTTTAACATTTTTATTTTATCTGCTTCATAAGAAACTCTTTAATCCTTTAGTTTTAACGGTTCTATGATATTACCAATACAACTCTACGATTCTGGTAATGTTCTTAATAAATAATTAAACTTTCATTTTTCTGACACTGTAGTACCTGCAGCCTTTAACTTATTCACTGTTCTTTCAAATTTACTATTAAAAACTGATGATTCTTGACAATCCTTTATCCTTATCTTCTCCAGCCTATTCTAGCACATTATCTGCAAAGCTGTTGATTTCTCTAAATACGTAGCACTGAACTTTTTTACAATATTGAATGCCGTTCTGAATTACTGACAAATTCCAGCTGCTTATTCAAAATAGTACTGTTAAAATAATTTATGACCTTTAAGTCATTTTTGGCCATTTCGTGTTGTTAGTCTGTCAATACTTCTTCTTTATCTAATGCCGTTGCACATGTCCTTACCTTTAAAAACATTCAGATTCTTTACTTCCAATGTGCATAATCTTGGCCAATTATGACGGGTATCAAAATTTCCACTTTTTTAGGACCGCTCATTTACTCTCGTGATTCTTCTAGATTTTTTTTTTCTTCGTAAATATACTTCTTTAACACCAGTATATCTTTGATCACATTTACTAATCTTGAATTGACCCGTGTTTTATCTGTGATCATATAATCTCTTGCATATAATCTCTTTAATTTTAGAACGTAAACGGGACTCATGAACAAGAATGGTACACTTGTACAAGAACTTTTTCTTAATTTTAAGTGTTGAGTTTAAACTTTTATCAGACGTAACCACCGAGCTGCTACTAGGTTTTTGCTTGCTAGACGAGACCTGCGCTAAGGCAGTGGCTAGAGTACTAATCAGTATTGATAACGGACTAATGCTTACCACCACATAAAACTTACTATCTTAATTCTCTCTTAATCGACTTTTGCTGACCATTGTCTACACCCCTTGGCGCTACTATCTAATGGCGGAAAAAAGCAGACAAATGCGCTGGCAACGGGCTTTTCTAGACTGCCACGAGTCACTGCCAAACCACCTATCAGCGGTACCAGCTCCAGCGGTGGCATTGAAATCCAGAAGAAGTTATGTCTCTCCATATTTAGAGGCTCTAACACAGGGTGCTTTTAATGTTGCTTAATATTGTCAGTTGATCTAACCTTACTCAAAGATAACTCTCACCACTCTCATCCTCCTTCCTCATTCTCAGCCACCCATCTCAAAAGGCTGGTTTTAACAATTAGGAGTTTAACGTGGAGCCATCTTTAAAGAACTCTCTGCTTCTGCGGGTAGTTACTCACGAATCTTAAAGTCTATTATCACGATCAATTGACGTTTGCCTAACCAAAGAAACCAACAGCACTCCTTCTAGGTGGGAAGAAGCACCGAGTGGCGCTTGATAAACTTAGCCTACAAAAACTCAACAACAAGCACAACAAACATATGAATCTGAAAATCCAACAAATTTTGAAAGTTAAAAGTATCAGTTACACAGCAGGCTCTTGCACCTTGCAACAAGCCTCTGAAGAAAATGGAAGCAGTTATCAGCCTCTGTAGTAACAATCGGTAATATTGCCACTAAGTCCCTTGGACCTAGCTACTGTTAAAATGCAACTTTTTTACTCAAGAAGTAAAGACTTAATAGATGGTATTGTCATCCATCAAGAAACTTGAAGAGACCTTTATCCACGCAGTTTAACTAACTCAATATACCTTTCGGTCCACAGGCCAAACTACTTCAAACTACACTGCCACCACCCAAGCTCACTTGCACAGAGGAGACTGATCATCAATCTGCTTGAATAGCTGCCTTGACACAACGGCATTAGTACATTGTATCACATCAACGTTTCTCTTCGGAACTTATCCTCCAACTTAACGTCAGATGCCCTAACAGAGAAGACTGATCACCACTCACGCTCTAACACCCACTTTGTCACATCAGCATCAGTTCTTTGCACCACGCCAATGCTCCTCATCGGCACTCACGCTTCGACTGCACGTTGGACGTCACAGTCTCTAAGTTCACCCACACAGTGGAGACTGACTGCCATCCATGCTTGAACAGCCGCTTTGATACACCGGCATCAGTTTAGAACCATGCTGACACTTCTCTTTGGCACTTATGTTCCAATTACAAATCAGATTGTAGGACTGATGTAAGGAAAAGATTAGATCCACCATTACGCAAGCATACAAACAAAATGGATGAGTCAACTAGAACATCCCAAGCCAGCTCAGATTAGTAGCTCCACGTATTGGCAGTCACTTTCAAAGGCTCCAAAACAGTTTTGTACCAGCTTTGCGCAAAAATGGGATAGCCCTTATCTGATCGTGGCTCATGTGGGAGAAGATATGAAGCTTGTCTCCATGGGCTAAACCATCACGAAGCTTCATGTTTCCGAACTCAAACTCGCCCACACCAAGAACAGTGATAGCTGCCAACGCCTCAATACACACTTTGACCTGCCAGCATCAATAACTCGACAGTTCACCACAGAGCATATTTTCTGAGCATATTTACCTTGAGAGATATGTAAATGCAAGAAATTTTTTTCTACCAAGAGAAATTGAACTTTAAAAATCATACAGTGCACAGGAAGTTTGACCATGTACGTAAAATAAGACTCACTTTAGTATAGGAGCCGACCACCTAGAAACATTTTCTTTAACATTATAGAGGACTTACAATATTGCAAGTACCCAGTGATTCTCATCAACTTTCACTTTGTATGATAGAGAGTATCTCACAGTGTTATTGACACCTCTTAGCATCCTAAAGCATATTAAAGGTATCCAAATTATCTTAAGGCTTGTTGAGATCTTATAAAATCTCAGTCAGGTAGAGCCAAGGTGAGTTGAATATAATATGAAGAAACGTGGGTATGGTTACGCAAATAGGAAAGAACGATACCTGTAAGTCAAAAGTACTTAAAAAAATAATATTTGGCGTATATTTAGTGTGTGCGAGTCACGTCAAGAGAGATCTTAAATTACTTGGTACTTTAACATGCCGTTTTAAGGAAAATTCCGTGCCACATGCTAGGAAACAAGGGTTTATATAATAATATTAGGGTCATACTGATGTATGACATTCACAAACCTTATTGACGATAAAGTTAGCTGATGGTATATAAGCATGCTTTAGCCATACCACGCTTAATTAGTACCATGTCAAATGGGTAATATTACGGCATAATTCAGTGCGCTCATCATGTAGTAGAACGATACCAGTTCTTTAAGGCATACTTCAGTCATTGGTATAATTTTTTCATATTCTGTAAGGGTATTGATTGTCATATTTTTTTACTTTTTTTAAAGTTTTTCATACAAATAAATTACCTTCTAGCACGATATTCATAATGAACGCACATTTTTACAAAACTTGTACAAGACTTGCATGAGTGTCTGACGCATCAATTCATGACATCCTTGCTGGATGGATGCTTGCACTAAGTCTGTAAAATTTCATGAGCAACTCTACGCAAGACTAGAATAAATTTTGCACTAGCACCTACAGTTCTCATCTATGATAAGTTTACGAAAATCTGTGGTAGCTGAGGTAGCTGAGACACACGCTAATCTTGCGTTTAAAAATTGCAAAAATTAGTTCTTTAAGAAAAAAATACAAAATATTTTTTACTTTTTGTTGCTCAAAACTGCATTTGCCTTACTTTTTTATACATAAGATCTGCGAGTCATGGGTTACAGTTGAGTTAACTTTTAAGTTATTTTCCTAATGATAAATCAGTGTTCCTTAATGTAAAATAAATCAAAATAAATCAAAATGTAATTTGTCTGAAATAAACTGAGAAACAATGTACAACGATTTTAGATGTCAAATCAAATGTTTACAAATGAGAGTAAGTTAAATTTTCACGAGGTTCTCTGTTATAATAAAGTTTGATTAAAATCTACCATATTATCAACTTACCCGCTTATATGGTTTGCAGAGTTCTTCAGCAATAAGATGATGTATTTTTGCATCCGTTAGATCTTTTTTTGATGGATTATATTCTAGTTCTTGAAAATCAATATTCCATCCCGATTCAATTTGAAAAAAGCTAGAGCTGAAAAATACTTTATTGTAGTACTAGGTGATTAAATAAAATTTAAAACATGTTAAAAATAACAGTTTATGTCATAAAAGATTCTGATACTTTTAAAAAATGAATAATTATCTTATAAGATTTACTGCCACGTTGAATGTAAAAATTAAAAGCCCTTGTAAAATACTAGTAGTGTGCAAGATTATCACGGAAAAAAATATTCCAGATTGACATGGAAATACTTCTCAGCTAGAAAAATTTTACTCGTGACTCACGCACAAAAGATATTTTATTTATTAAGGCTATATTTTTATTCACGCATTTTTCTATACTACGGAGCAAACCAGCAATTTAACATGAGTGAACTTAAAGAAATATGTTACGGAAGAGAATTTTACGTGTAACTTCCCACTTGGCCTAACGTATCACGTCCTACCCTACCTACCCTACCGTAATGCACTGAACTTATAAAATTACTGTCTCAAATTATCTCACGTCACACTACTTACTATGCCAAGAAAGCTAATCTTACTTTAAATGTTAATATTAATTTACCTTTTCTTTGTTAAATTGTTTTAATTATGAATTACGTTTGCTACAAAGTTATTTATTAAATGAAAACTTTTTTTTTAATCCTAACAAGTTTTTTTTTTAATTAGTAGCTATTTTGTAAGTTAAAAATGTTTTTGATATAAGACATGCTATGGCATGTAGTGAGGGATAATATGCTACAAAAAGTTTGGTCCAACCTCCATTGATGTATTGATGTTTACTCCACTACTACGCTCTCGTTCTCTCTCTCCCTCTCTCTCTCTATGTACATATATTATATACGCAGTGAAATTCGGATTTCCATACCCACGTTTATGTGTTTACTATAACTATTGTATCGCGTATGCGTTTACAGCTTCTTGTATGGTATACTAACCGTATATATAGCTATAGAGAGGCATACATGCGCATAATTAAACAACATTTATGACATTTTTAGTATGTATAGCATATATATGAGAATACAAGTGAATCTATGTTATACACACATATATGTATATGTTTCAAGAAGTATCTCAATTTAACTCACTTAGAGAACCAAGCCCTCAACCTTCGTATTGGTCGTCAGGGATCTTATCGATTGTGCTACGCAGTATGCTGATCTGATCTCTGTTCTTATCACTTATAGATAGCCACCATAAAACTTTTGAATTAGAGAAGTGATACATAGTTGGATGTTTTTTATATTATATTTTATTTTATTTGTTCATTTGTTGCAACAGTTTGAGATACAGAAAAATAAAAATTCAAGTTCATAGGGTATAAAAGCTTTTATTTATAAATACTTTTACTTTCGTTCTCACTAGTGCAAAATGTAAAGACAAAAAGTTAAAAGAAGCATTTGAGCAGTACCTATAAGAATAAGTGAGATAGAGAGACCCAGTGATTATCTGCTGTCGAGCTTGCTCTCTCTATTGTATTCATAGAGGTAGGCATTTTCCATTGCTTTTTTTTATATTTACGCTTGTAGAAAATGATGAATCAATTTCAAAAGGACTATTAATTTCTTATTATTTTTCGCAGTTCTTTTCTTTATGAACAGGATTATTTTAAAATATAAACATTTAACCATAATTTTAATTTAACCCAGAGTCTTCCAAAAGTGTTAATGCAAACTCTATATTAAGGGTGCCTATATATGGGCGTCTTAGAGTGTTTATTCCATGAACCATACCCATGGTGAGTGATTGAGTTCAAACTGACGTGTACGAAAATACGCTGTATTTATAATTGAACCATGGAATACAAATAAATAATTACAATGGAACGTTTTGAAGAAAAAGAACAATAAAATGCACAATTAATGTTTATACAATATTTTTGTTAACACAACCTTTTTTTCAAAGACTAAGCGTTAACAAATTTTTTTTAGTTTTAGTAGCTAAATATCTTTTCAAAAGTACAATGCAATTATGTTATATAGTTTTGTTATGAATAGAATGCCTATTACTTTTTTTAAACAAATTATGTGATGAGTATTTAATCAACATCAGTTTTAATTGAATCAGCCACCATAGGTATGGGTTACAGCCTAAAACTATAAGACTCTCAAGTACAGACACCATTTCTAATTTCACTCTAAACTGCCTTAAGTATAAAGCCAACAAAACGAAGGCACGTGCAGAACTACGCACAGATATCAGAAAAGGGACAGAGAGACAGAGAAAATTGACACAGACGTACTGTGGAACATATATATAAACCTATGAGTGGGTAGGTAGTATATACTCTTCACCATGCTTTGTTTTTCTTTTTCGTTTTGGTTGCTAACATGTTAATATATAAAAAAATATAATGATAACTGGATATTTTTTGTTCTTACCTATGATATTTATTAATGAGAATACATATTTTTTCATAAACTGTCTTTTTAAAACAAAAAGTATAGATTAAAAATTATTTTGTGTGAAAAAAGTAAATACTATTTCATCATAGACAATTGAATACCACTAAGTTTAATGACGTATTCTAATATGTTTCACATTTTTTGGGAGTCCCAAGACGCACTCCTGGTTTTTTAAGTTTTTCTTTTTATCATTTGGAATTTTTTTGGAATATATAGCATTTTACTAAATTTGTCTAAAATACGATTAAATGTTTTCATCTTTTTTTTTTTAATGATTTATTTGTGCATAGTCTTAAAGATCAACTATTACGTTTTAATGGTATCTCGTTTTTAAGAAGTTTATTTATTCTTGAAAAAGTTTTTTGTAATATACATCTACTGATAAGTAACAAAATTTTTTTAAAGATACAGTAGCACTACAGGTTGCTAATTTTTTTTAGTACAATTGAAGATTTACATTTCTTACTTGAGTTGATGCATTTATTTATGCATGCATTGTTATTATGTGAGTTACATTTTATACTGACAAAGTGTAGTTCATCTATTCCATAAAATATAAAATAAAATAAAAATTAACTAATAGTACTTATTTTTTAATACTTTCTCATCCGTCTGTTAGATTACTATTTTAGCTGTTGTAAACATGACTAATTGTAAGAATAAATATGTAAGCTTACGTGACGGATACAAGTGCAATGTCAGAAATATTATCAGAGTCGGTAGTTGTTTTAAAGTAATTAGAAGATTGGATGAAAGTGGGTATTCACATACTAGCAAGCCCAGCAGCACGTCGTGCTATGGCTGTTCTCTGTACTTTTTTTGTCAACGTGATATATTCTACATAGTAGTTTATTTTTAAATTATATAAATATTTATTGAAACCATACCCCAATACCGTCCGTCTATTTATTCTAACGATAACCGCATTACTTTTGTACACAATATTGTCAAATAGGGGGTATACTTTATAATTATCTATTATCTGCTCTACAATATCATAGAAGTACAACTTTATACCTTGATACTTAAGATTTCACTGTCCACTGGTACTTTTATAATTTTTATTATAATTATAAATACATAGTATCTAGACAAACAAGTATTTTTGACTTGCACGATATAAGTAAGGGTTCCTAAAAAGCTGTGTAGCCACTTGCAGCAGATCAGTGCATTTTAACTTATGCTGGTTCTCAACTAAACAAAAAAAGATGTACGTAGCTGCATTAGTGAGTATAAAGAGACTCCTGTAGTTTTTGATTTATGGCAGTTTTTATCTAATACGATATAACTACCAGTCTTTTCTTATTAAAACATTATATTGCAATACAAAAGTGGTGAGCAATAATAAGTACATAAAGTAAGACGTAAATTATCAGTATTAATAGTCAAAAAAACTCTTGAGATCTTACTTACTAACATTTACAAATTTTTGGATTCTGCTAGTCTTACTTGAGTCGTTAATAGCTTTTAAGCTTTTAAAAAAAAAGACTAAGCATTACTCAGTAGTGTTAACCGCAGATTCCTTCATTGTGTTAATATTCAATGGAAGCAAAAGACGTGTGACAACCTATAACTAAGAACCTATTTTATCAGTTATATGACGCTTCACGTCATAATTGTTTAACGATTGTAACACTTATCAATACTGATGGTTCAGGGTCAGATTAAATATAGATCGCTTGCCTATTGGAGAAGAGTGTCATCGGTAGCCGGGGTACTTAGCTGCATGACTAACATCTATATTTTTGATTTATTACTGGTACACGAGTGTAGAAATCTCTGAGACGCTCCCTCCTTTTATAACCACACTTATTTAATTCTATAGCAGGTATCTTCAATTTAACGTCCACGACACCTAGCGGCTCCTACTGAACTAACGCGAAAAGCTAGCATATTTTTGCAAAACTTTAAGCTTATTTAATGCTATTATTATTGATTTTTTCAAGATAAAAACTATTCTCAAACCATCTAGGAAGTGTTAATAATCAGTATGCAAAATTTCAGCCAGACCAATTCAGTAGTTTTCACGGTTGGTGATTACAACGGTCTTAACGACGTTGCTTTATATATTAGTAAAATGTTAAGTAGTTTAAGATACCAGCATTATGATTGTAATATAAATTTAAGGAAGTGTGTTAGAACATAAGTTAAATTATACAAGTTATGTAACTAGTTACATATGAAAAATAAAAATAAATGCCGAATTGCGAACGATGCAGGCAGTGGATGTTGTTCTTTAAAATCTTGTATATTAAACGCTTTTACAGCTCAATAAAACGTTGTACAGGCGTAACCATAGTTTTGTTGTACTACATCAGAACAAATAATCAAAAAAATAGACTCATACAATTTTTAATCATATTAGTTGCATGATAAACCCGATTCTTAATATTTGATGTTTTTACAATAAACAAAAACGTTCGACAACAACCTACCGGATAGTCCACACGCAGAAGAGTTGAACAAAGATAAAAAAAAATCAACCGAGTCCTATCTCCTTGACTATCATTACTTACCAATTAGATTTCTTAATTGAGAGCGCAGCTGCAAAAAAAAAAAAAAAAAAAAAAAAAAAAAAAAAAAAAAAAAAAAAAAAAAAAAAAAA